>CM024695.1:16856397-17151426 GCA_014182845.1 Corymbia calophylla | reverse complement strand
ACTTCCCCTCAATGAAAACAATTACAATTAATTCAACATATACAATTTTAAAATTTCCACATATTTTAAAACATTTTATGAATTGTTCGATTTCAAATTTCAAAACCCATGTTTGTCCTCTCCACATTGGTCTATAAGAGTGATGAGAGCAAACTTAGTATATCTAGATACGCCCAATATTCTAGTTACGAACTTTGCCTCAAATTCAAAGATGACCTAGATTGTACTCTTAATTAGCTAACCGCATCCTTCTTTTTGTAAACTTTTCTTGTTTGCTTATGTAGATAAATGAAAAGATCGAAGCTCTCTATTAGATGTTTTTGGATTGGTCAAAATCTCGTTTCATTTTTAAGGATTTGCAGCCATATTCCTTGAGGTGAATAGCCCACCCCTCATTTACCAATTTTTATCCCAAGATGGACTTCTTTGGCATAAGTCCTTGATTACGTCACTAATGAACTCTCAAGCTAGACGTCATTTGCATATTAAGTCCTTGATCAGGTCGCCAACGAATTTTTACGAAGCAAGAACCAAACTCCTTCCAATTTTATTTTTTAGTCTAAAAACGCCCTCCAAATCTAAGATGGCTCTGGCATAAATTTCCTCGGCGTATACCAAGTTAAGCGATTTTGTTGAGTAATTTGGTGATTCTTGGATTTTAAGCAGTAAAACTACTCACAATTGGGATGGATGGAGACATATCAAAGTAATCTCAAATCTGAGAAGTCTTCTTATCAGTGTACATCCTCTTGATTTTGTAGATTTACTCACAATTTTCTTGTTGGTGTTACATAGAGCTAAGAAATTAAAAATTCTTAAGCTTGCAAAATGTCTCCATATGATCAACAAGACTCCCGATTTCTCTAGATTCCCGATGTTGGAGAGATTGATTCTCAAAAGTTGTCACATCTTAACTTAAGTCAACTCATCAATTGTCAACTAAAGCGTTTGGTTTTCCTTACGAACTTGCATGATTGTTAGAATCTTCATTATCCACCAAAAGAGTTAGGTTGGTTGCCATATCCCACTGAACTCTACTTGATCATAGTGGTACAGAAGAAATTCCTGATTGTGTGATATGAAGAACTTGGAGAATCTTCATGTTCAAATTTTAACATCAGCAAAAGTAGGGGATTACTCAATTGTCTAACTTCATTGTTGGCACTCTCATTGGATGAGACCTGAGATGACTCACTCACTCAACTTCATTGGAGCGCTAACAAATCTCAAAAGTTTATCATTGCACAGATGCTTCAATATGAATGGACTTCCATATTCCATTAAGGAGTTGTGATCATTGACTGAGTTAGGTCTATTCAAATAATGGTTCACCAAGTTACCTAACTCTATGGAAAGTCTGGAGAAACTAAAAGCACTGAAGTTATGCTTGTCATCAAAATTGGTTGTATGAGCCTTGCCAAAGCTTCCAAGAAGCTTGACTTCTTTGGCAGTCATTTTTTATGTACCAATAGCCAATCCAGATCTTTCCAACTTGATTAATTTGAAACTACTATTATTCATCATTGCAGTGCCTGCTCTCTCTGTCCAATCTGAGTTGGTGCAAGCTCCCATGCATAGGTGGAGGGAAGATTATCCTAATTGGAAGTCTTGACACTAGGTCAACAAAGCATTAACCTATCTCATGAATGTGGTGCACATCCTCACTTAAAAGACTCTTCGGCTTATTGATTGTCATGATCTGAATGCATCTCGCCGATTTCCTCGAGTGTCACAAAGCTTCATATTACAAATTGCTCATCACTGACCACAATTCATATTTCATAATTGAAGCATCTATTGGAACTATATGTCATCGGTTCACCATTATGTGAATGGAATAAAAGTAAATACACGTTCTACAGGGAAAGTTTTTATGAAAATGATATGGGAGCGGCGTTGAGTCAAAAAAGAAAAGGGGCGTCTACGAGTCAACATCCCTCCTCTTGTTTGCCCATTATGTGAATCAGGAAGCCAAAGTCTATTGTTGGCCCTCCTTTTTAGCCAACAGGTCATATAAATTAAAAACTCAAGATTTTTAATGTTTTTAAGGCTGCTGATCCTGACAGGGCTTGTTTCTTGGTAAAACAGAATCGTTTTATTGTTTTTCAAGGTTTTACAATTCCATAGTGTTCTGTCCAAATTAAGACATTCATTTCACCAATAATCCTCAGATGTCTTTAGAGTTGACTTTTTATCAACTCCTGGCAACATCTTTCAAAAATTCAAAAAAAAAAAAAATCATTAATTCAACTCCTTATATGCTTAATTAGACTTCTAATTCATCAATTCTACAAAAATCAATCGAGAATTGATTTTTCGGCCATCCCGAGAATTTTGATTTTTGATCCGCCAAATTCAAAATTCATTAATTTCTAATTATTTTGTAGAAAAATTTCCTTCACAAAATTTGATCTAGGGGTCGTAACGCATTCAATTTTCAAGCTTCAAAAACAAGCTGGAGACGTCAACCGATTTCCAAGTGCCAAGAATATAAATCTGGCGAAATTTTTGTGCATT
This sequence comes from Corymbia calophylla, assembly GCA_014182845.1. Lineage (NCBI taxonomy): Eukaryota > Viridiplantae > Streptophyta > Magnoliopsida > Myrtales > Myrtaceae > Corymbia > Corymbia calophylla. The sequence continues at coordinate 17,148,909 of CM024695.1, read as the reverse complement.
TTGTGGTTTTCTTTTTACTCTTTTCGTTAAATACACGTGAACCTTTTCTGCATCTAATTTTTGGATCCAATATATATACATATATATCCGATCAAGTTGCTTGGTTCATTCATTTGGCGTAATGAATTCAACTACTATTAATTTTGTCTACTTGTTGACATTTTAACACGGTGGGAAATTGAATTCAACTAGTATAAGTCTATGTCACACATGTTCCACAAATTAAAAAATTTGTGACAAAAAGTTTATTAAAATACTTTCCAAAACAAACAAAATAATTAAGAAGATGCTTTTCTTAATTTTTTTATGAGTGTTAACAGCACGAACTCAGAGACATTTTCATTGGCTCCTGTGTTCAGGTTCAATGCCAAATTCGAGTCCATAGAAGTTACTTTTTGGCTACTTGGAAAATAAGATGTTTCATTAGCGAAAGGGACAACTGGTTAAGATGCAAGATTGTAAATCTAAGGTATAATCGTGTTGCCAATGTCTGAGAGCACCGCATACCATATAATCATTTAGGTGGCTTTTATAACTTAAAGAGGATACTTTACTTGCCTTTTTTAATCACACAAATAATTTCCAAATCGCAGAATATATATATATATATATATTATGTAAAAACTTTTAAAATTTTATATATCGAGTTTGAGCATATTGAAATCCTTACCCGAATTATGTGGGGATAAATTGGATGGGACGCCCGACTTGAAATGATATGAAAACACGGCAACAAATCAATGTTGGTTTTGGAGAGGGAATGATTTGCATTTGATTATATGCGTATACATTATACATATGTGTATGTCTATAAGTCTATAGTGTTGAGCACTCGCTCTACGTGGGTGCAAGATTGAATGGATATGTTAGGAAAAAGAGTAGAGTGAGAGTTACCTCTAAAAAGAGAAAATCTAGTTATCTTTTGAGTGGAGTAAGTGAAAGCTTGGGCAGTCAATGGAATTTAATGGCAGTTTTTTTCAATTATTTTGTTATTGGCAGCTTTGGTATTATCCTCAAAAATGACACGCTTTGCGTGTCCGTGGTTGCTTTCGTGCTCTTTGAAACTTGCGGTCATTGGCCCAAAAAATATGTAGTGAATGTGAACAATTCATTTAAGCAATGTATAATCATGAAACCTTCTTTCATAGTAGATTGAAATTGAAAACTACAGCCTACATAAGGACATCGTGAAGTGATAGGTTGGCAGCAAACTGTACTTGCCGGATATAATGGGTAGCTATCGTCTTATGGAGATAATTGATGCAAAACTAGTGGATAAGTGGAGCCAAAAACCATGGATGGTTATCTTAATTTGAATCAGTAGATAAGTGACATGCATTTCTCTAGCCGCTTTAATATTTTTCGTGAGTGATTAAGAGTTTGTTATCAGATATCTCAAAATAATAATAAAGGGTAGGAAAATCAATGACATATTTGTATATATGAGGGTGAACACCATATTTAAAAGTTATTATCAAAGTGCTTGATCTCGAGTACTTGCGACGAGCGTGCATGGCTGGTTTCATGCTCTTTAAAACTTGCGATCATATCGTCGTCCATAAAAAAATTATTTTGAATGTGAGAAATCAAATTGAGAAATGCGTTGGGATAGGCAGTAATGTGCCCTTGCCCAAGTCACCTGCCTGTGACGCGAGATTTAGGAACTGAGCATTAATTGAAACAGCAAGTAACCCAACAAACCAACGGCCCAACTTCGTCACTTGATTAATCACTTTTCAAGCCCAAAATAAGCCTCCAATGTCTTTTGACACTAGATGCTAGCATAGTTTTAGTAAGGGCTCGATGTATTTCTGTTCTTGCTTTTTCTGACGCTAGATCGGGATTATCTATTCTTATTACTTAAGAAGTGCAGGTAAGCATTGTTGTTTGTTGAACGTCGGTGGTTCATTTGGTTGATTCATGTAATGCAGCTCAGCGTGCGAAACTGGTTTAAGTAACGTTTGGTGTTTTGGGTCGCCAGATGTTGTTTTAGTTGTGTGGTGTTGTCGCTGTTGGCTTGATGAAATTAGAGTGAAAGGAAACAGGTTGGCATCTGAACAATGCACTATGCATTGACGGCATCTAGGCGGATTTGATTTGTATCGAAGTGCTTCATAATGACCCTTCTGTTATGACTGACCAGCAACTTTTCTAAATTACTGATCGGTATAGATGCTTGAAGACCCTCACGATGTGAAAAACTTTAGCTTTGTTGAATCTGCTTTGGGGAATGATATTGTCTCCCATTGAGAACAGTGTAGTTTGCTCACTGTCTAACACCTCATATAATATTTATTATCGATGTTAAGAATACCATGTTGATGAGAAAACCAGAGAGCTGCAACTCAAGGACAAGATCTGGGCGGAAAAGGAAAAACTCATGTAAGAGAGATTGGACAGAATTGCATCATTACAGAGTGAGATGTATCATCTCTGCAGGTACTTGACATGGGTTCTCCTGTCGATTCTTTGTTGCTCTTCTTTAAATCTTGGATTTTGCTTTGACGATGTCAGTTTTCTGCTTCATAGACAAAGGGGAAACTAGATGCTGCAGCTGAGATAGGGAAGGCTCGTGCTCTGGCCAATGAAACGGAGAAACAGGTTAGGAACGGACCGAACATATGGAAAATGCTAGAAGTTCAGATGCTTTTATTTGATAAAGCCGGAATGCTTGTTTATGCAGGTGGACAAGCTTAAGAAAGATATAGAATCAAAGCTGAAGGGAAGTTTTGGAGTCGCAGGCGAGTAAAGCTGAGAAGAGGATCTATTAAATTATGACTCGAGTTTGAATTTTCACGAACTCGATCCATAGAAGGATTTTTGATTTGTTCAAAATATTTCCTATCCTATTCAAGATTGGTTTTCTTGTTATTCCAAGTTTGACTAGGATTACTTTTGCACAAAAGGATAGAAACAAGGGTTTCCTCTTTTATCTATAGAAGAAACCTAGTAGTGCTAGGTTTACACATATATAAAAAGCAAAGGTTTCTTCAACATATAGAAGAAGAGAGCCCCGCACAAGAATAGAAGTCAAGCCAAGAAGCTGCAGTTGTCGTACGAAGCATACAAGAAAGAACGGAGTTCTTGTTTTTCGTATGTACATGAGCGAATGGCAGGGGCTTGAACACTTGGTGATTTTGTGTTGTGAGTTTACATTATTTATTTGTAAACACTTTGGGTTTGGGTTAAATCTAGGTGTGGGAAACACTCGAGCGTATGAGTAATTGTAACTTTGATTCTCCGATTATAGTGGATTATTTGCTGCTGGCTCTCCCCGTGGATGTAGGTACCGATACTCGGACCGAACCACGTAAATTTCTGGTGCCCTTATTTTTCTCTAGTATTTTCGTGTTGACGTAAATTGCAAGATCCTGTCGTTTCCGCGTATTATATTTTCAACAATTGGTATCAGAGCTTGGGTTCGGATTTCTTGATTGTGATTTGGGGCTTTTGCTTGTCTGATTATTATCTGGAAATTCTGTTATTGCAATTATGTCTGAGGCGAAAGGTGAAATTGAGAAGTTTAATGGGAGGAATAACTTTGGGTTATGGAGCATCTGTTGGGTTTTCATGAATCATGTATAGGCAATTTAATATAAACGCAGCGGAAACAAAAATGAAATATTTCTATACATGTTTCTCCAAAGGCGTTGTTCGTGCGTTTCAATCAAAAATTTGATTATAAGAAGGGGGTTAAACGAATTACCTCTCGAAGCGCGCTTTAAACGAACCGGTTCAAATGTTCTTCAGTTCGAGCCCCACAAACGTCGGACCTCTAGTTCGAGACACACCACCAATGGACGTCGAACGAAGAGAGAACTTGCGGATAATCACCACTACGATTGTGCTAGCAACTTCGTGGAGATAATCCTTCGTATCCTTGGTATTTTCAGCCACAGCCCAAATGAGAGAAAACCTTTCTTCTCTCTTTTTCGTTTTACGTACGTTCACGCACAAAACCGCACACTCACGCTTTATATAAGAATTATTTTTACGAGCGGTTACGCATGGATAACCACCCACGAATAACCACCCACGGCGATTACGATCGACAACCGTTGCCGATCGTGGGGACGATCCGCAACCGTTGCCGATCGTGCCTTTCATGCGCACGATCGGCAACGGTTGCCGATCGTGCCTTGCGCCCACGATCGGCAACGGTTGCCGATCGTGCCTTGCATGCGCACGATCCGCAACCGTTGCTGATCGTGCATGCATGATGGTCGGCAATTGCTGACCATCATGCCATGCATTAATTTTTTTTTTTTATTCAAAATTAACGCACATCACATGTGCGTTGCACACGGTCAGCAACAATTGTTGACCGTGTGCATCTTTTAATTAATAAAAATAAATAAATAAAAAGAATACATGATCTTTATGTGCATATTCGGGTACATTAATGTGCATCCACTTTGGGCATGCGTGTGCATCATATGCACGTAGGCTCGTGACTATAATACAAATTAAATTAAATCACATCTAATTTAATTTCATGTCGACTAATGCGATCGTAGTAATTTGCAAACACATTTGCAAAATTATTTCTCTCTTGTTCCACGTTATCTAAATTGGTTATGGTGTGTGACATCCCTAGGTTCATCACTAAGCTGGTAGTAAGACTTGTACTAACACATTAGTACTCCCAAAATAATTAATTGTCCTGATTAATCTTTGGGTCTTACAAGTAATGATTGACATCTAGCAATATGTCATGGCTACCCAGATAGTGTGAATGCTTTAAGAACATAATGAACCCGTCGTTTTGGCTAAAGTGTAATTTAATCCCTCTCGTCTTACTATGTCCCGATCGAACAAAGACCATGGAATATTTGTCAAATCACCAATTCGATCATATGCACAAATCTAATTGACATGCATTTGTTCGAGACATAAACAATTTATTCTCGGTTACAACCCCGGCCGAGGATTTCAATACATTGTCATAATTAGATTGCATAGGACATTATTATTATACCTTGCATATAACAAGGAGACAGATTCCATATTGCGCACACGTGCAACTCGTATATGAACAAACTATGACCATCGGTACAAAGACGGATCAACGACCTGGCATTATGTGCACCCGTGAACCATAGTTGTTCGACACACAAGTTGACACTGTGTCTCGTGTCTAAGGATTATTTACACAAGACCAAAGCATGAACAATTAGACATTGACCACGCTAAAAGCTTCCATGTTGCTAATCGTTCCATATGCGTCACGTTCGGTGAATTTGTCTAATACAAACACCGTGTTCTAACTCAAGTATCATAATACCTAATGATTGCAACTCATCATTCCCTTAAGTATCCAATACTTAATGGTGAAGTTAAGAACACACCGGTCTCAACAGATTATAAATATCCACTCAATAATCCATTGACCAGAACAGTTTAAAGATTCGCCTAACTATGAACCCGTCACAATATTCTTGACGTCTCAAGAATAGGTCTAGTTGCAACGATCTTATGGAATCATTCATAAATATAAAATAATTGGACAAATGAATGAATACGTCATTGCCATTGATAATAGTACAACTGAAATCCCTAATATGTAACTATTACATAGTAGCTTTAGGGCATACATCCAACAGCATCAAGATGCGTGCATTGTTGACAACCCAAGGTTTGGCCATAGCTTTAGATGGCAAAGATGAGTTGTCGATTATAATGAAAGCTTCTGAAAGGACAAAGCTAGTAGAGAAAGCAAAGAGCACAATCCTGTTGAATTTATCGGATGAGGTGTTAATAGAGGTAGCTGAGGAGAAGGATGTTACAGATTTATGGGTAAGACTTCATGCACTCTATGTAACGAAGGGCTTGAATAATCGCTTGTACATGTTGAAGAGGATGTTTCAGTTTAGATATATTGAAGGTACGTCTATTAGAACCCACCTAGATGAATTTAATAAACTCATGATAGTTTTGAAGAATGTCAGTAAGATACTTAGTGATGAAGAGCGGGGCATGATGTTGTTAGCTTCTTTACTAAAGTCGTGGGAGCACTTTACTTATTCACTGTTGTATGGGCGTACTACGATTACCTCTGAAGAGGTAAGGTTTGCTTTGTTCTCTAAGGAGTGGCAGAGAAAGTTGCGTGATAATAGTCTTACGCAGGGAGAAGTGCAGGCATTAACGATTCGGGGTAAAGATCAACATCGAGAGCCTAGCAGCAGCAAAGGCAAAAGCAGATTGAATTCACACAATTGAAAGTCCAAAGGACGCGTGAAATGCTTTGAGTGTCACAAGGAAAGATTGTCCAAAGCGAAGAAATCAAGGTGATAGGCAGAATGCCACAAGCAATGTGGCAAATGTAGCCGAAGGGAGCGTTAGTAATGAAGAAGCTGTTTTATGTGTGACTACTATTTCGTTAAGAGACAAATGGGTGCTAGATTCGGGATGTTCTTATCATATGACGCCTCACAAGAACTGGTTTACTACTTACCAGACTGCAGATGGTGGTAGAGTTCTTTTGGGGAATAATGTAACCTGCAAGGTTATGGGGATAGGAACAATTCGAATTCGGATGCACGATGAGGTGGTACGCACATTGACAGACGTGAGACATGTACCGGAGCTCAAGAAGAACCTTATTTCTCTGGGGACACTCGATGATATCGGGTGTAGGTACACCGCTGAAGGTGGAGTATTGAAAATCTCTCGTGGTGCCATGACAGTGATGAAAGGGAAGAAAGTGAATTCTCTCTATCATCTCTGGGAGAGATCGTGACCGGAACCGCCAGTTTCATCGTGAGTCGACTACGACTTGACTCAATTATGGCATATGCGTTTAGGGCACATGAGTGAGGCAGGTATGACAATGCTGAGTGAAAGGGGGTTGCTGAAGGGTCAGAAGACAGGAAAGCTAGACTTATGTGAGCATTGCATCTTTGGGAAGCAGCGCCGAATTAAGTTTACTACAGCTATTCATTCGACCAAGTGATCAATTGAGTATATTCATTCAGACGTCTAGGGCCCATCTTCTGTTCCTTCGAAAAGAGGTGCCCGATATATGCTAACATTTATCGACAATTATTCAAGGAAGGTATGGGTATACTTTCTAAAGCACAAATATGATGTGTTCGATCGGTTCAAGAAATTTAAGGCATTGATTGAGAAGCGATCGCGATAAAAGGATCAAGTGCCCGAGAACCGATAATGGCATGGAGTTCTGTGGTAAAGATTTTACTGAGTTCTGCAAGAAAGAAGGGATTGTGAGACACCGCATAGTACCTGGGACACCACAGCAGAATAGCGTGGCAGAACGGAAGAACATAACTTTACTTGAGCGAGCTCGATGCATGCTTTCGCATGCAGGACTTGGTAAAGAATTTTGGGCCAAAGCAGTGAATATGGTATGTTATCTGGTAAATCGATCTCCATCATCTGCTATTGAGTAGAAGACTCCTGAGGAAGTATGGTCGGGAAATCTGTTGATTATTCCGAATTACGAATATTCGGATGTCCTGCATATGCTCATGCGAGTGATGGTAAGCTTGAGTCGAGGGCAAAGAAGTGCATATTTCTAGGTTATGCACATGGGGTGAAAGGCTACCGACTGTGGTGCACTGATCTCAGATCACTCGGTTTTCTAATCAGCAGAGACGTGATCTTCGACGAGACTGCAATGCTTCAACAGAGGAGTTATGTAACACAACAAGCAGAGCAAATAGATCATGGTGTCATTAGTGAGGTGGAGTATCGGTGGAGACTCAGGAGACCTCGAAGGTAACGGAAGGCGAGAGGCGTAGAAGAGGCCACAGTTCCTAAAGTCGGTGATAGTGAACAATCAGCACAACCGCAACACAACATAGCCGCAGACAGACAGAGAAGGCAAATTAAACCACCAGTACGTTATGGTTATACAGATATTGCTTATGCGTTAAATGTAGGTGACGAGGTGGAGACGAATGAGCCTTTGTCTTATCCTGAAGGGATAGCTAGTAGTGAGTCATTGCAGTGGCTTGGGGCTATGAAAGAAGAGATGGAATCACTCCATCGGAATCAGACATGGAAGCTAGTCGAAGTACCTAAGAGCCAAAAGATTGTTGGAAGTAAATGGGTCTTTAAACGGAAAGAGGGCATTCCCGGTGTTGAGACAGTGAGGTATAAGGCAAGACTTGTGGCGAAGGGATATACACAGAGGGAGGGCATTGACTATAACGAGGTGTTCTCTCCTGTGGTAAGACATACCTCTATTCGTGTTTTACTTGCCGTAGTTGCTTCGCGCAGATCTCGAGCTAGAGCGGCTAGATGTAAAAACGGCGTTTCTTCATGGTGAGTTGGAGGAACGGATTTACATGAGGCAGCTAGAGGGATTTGTTATTCCGGGTAAGGAAGATCATGTTTGCTTGTTAAAGAAATCTTTGTATGGGCTAAAATAGTCTCCTAGGCAATAGTATAAGTGTTTTGATGCTTTCATGGCTAGTCGGACTACTCGAAAAGTCGATGTATAGCTGTGTTTATTTTAGGAGATTGGAGAATGGTTCTTTGATTTATCTACTCTTATATGTTGATGACATGTTGATAGCAGCTAAGAATATGTCCGATATTGATGTGTTGAAAAGAGGTTGAGTGCTGAATTTGAGATGAAAGATTTAGGTGCCGCAAAGAAAATATTGGATATGGAGATTTTGCGTGTGAGCTGCAGGAGTTTTACGTCTATCTCAAAAGAAATATATTGAGAAGATTGTGGCACGTTTTAACATGTAGTCGGCAAAATCTGTAAGTACACCTTTAGCAAACCACTTTAAACTTTCAGATAAATTATCACCGCAGGCGAGGAGGAGGAGGAGCATATGTCCCGTGTTCCTTATTCTAGTGCCGTGGGTAGTATTATGTATGCTATGGTGTGCACTAGGCTTGATATTTCACAAGCCGTGAGCGTAGTTAGTCGCTACATGAAGCGTCCTGGTAAAGCTCATTGGGAAGTTGTGAAGTGGATCCTCAGATATTTGAAAGGGAGGGCAGGCGTGGGTATAGTATACCGGAGGAACTGTAATGGCAGTGAAACCACTGGTTATGTGGATTCGGATCACGCCGGTAACTTGGATGATCGCAAGTCTTTAGCAGGGTACATGTTTACATTAGCAGGTGGTGCAGTGAGTTGGAAAGCATCCTTACAGGATCATGTTGCCTTGTCTTCGACTGAGGCAGAGTACATGGCACTAACCTTTATAACGAAGGAGGTGATATGGTTACGAAGTTTTCTCTTGACTTTGGGCTTAATAAAAAAGGTGTTGATATACATTGTGATAACCAATGTGCGATATATTTGGCATATAATCCAATTTATCACGAGCGAACGAAACATATCGATATCAGGTACCACTTCATCCGAAATGTCTTAGTAAAGGGTAATGTTATTGTGAAAAAGATTGCTACGACAGAGAACCCGGCAAACATGATGACCAAGCATATTCCTTTGGCAAAGCTCAAGCTATGCTTGAGCATAATTGGCGTCTGTGGAGAGTGAGCGCCCGTCGAGGCGTTAAGAGAGCAGCATGGATGACGAGCACTATAACCTGGCTTCAAACATCGAGCCAAGGTGGAGAATTGTTAAATTATGATGTCTCGAGTTTGAATTTTCACGAACTCAATCCATAGAAGGATTTTGATTTGTTCAAAATATTTCCTATCCTATTCAAGAATGGTTTTCTTGTTATTCAAAGTTTGACTAGGATTACTTTTGCACAAAAGAATAGAAACAAGGGTTTCCTCTTTTATCTATAGAAGAAACCTAGTAGTGCTAGGTTTACACATATATAAAAAGCAAAGGTTTCTTCAGCATATAGAAGAAGAGAGCGCCGCACAAGAATAGAAGCCAAGCCAAGAAGCTGCAGTTGTCGTACGAAGCATACAAGAAAGAACGGAGTTCTTGTTTTTCGTATGTACGTGAGCGAATTGCAGGGGCTTGAACACTCGGTGATTTTGTGCTGTGAGTTTACATTATTTATTTGTAAACACTTTGGGTTTGGATTAAATCTAGGTGTGGGAAACACTCGAGTGTGTGAGTAATTGTAACTCTGATTCTCCGATTATAGTGGATTATTTGCTGCTGGCTCTCCCCGTGGATGTAGGTACCGATACTCGGACGGAACCGCGTAATTTTCTGGTGCCCTTATTTTTCTCTAATATTTTCGTGTTGACGTAAATTGCAAGATCCTGTCGTTTCCGCGTATTATATTTTCAACAGGATCAATGAATTAAATGAAAACTGGAAAACGCAAGTTTTAACGTGCAAGCGGCCTAACCTACATATCCTGGTCATGAAACTCAAACATAAAGATCTTAGATAGTTTCTTTTTTTCTAGTCTCCAAAATGAAAGAAACCAAAGAATCTACATTTTCTGTTCGTTTCACGGAAAATAACTTTCAGCAAAAATGTTTTCCAGATTTTCGGCTTCGTTTCATGGAAAATGAATTCATTGGAGAAAACATTTTTCGTGAAGGGAAAAAAAGTCTTCTAAGATGGGGAAATGTTTTCCATTAATGGAAAACATTTTTCACATTCACTCTTTAACATCCTTTTGTTAAAAATTTTTTTTCTAAAAATTCGAGCCCTTTTGAGGAAGGAATGAACGTGAATTTCGTCAATGCATTGTTGGTTGATCTCACTCGGAACTGATCACTCCTGAGATACTGACCTTGAGGGGAAAGGCTAATGAGGATAGAACTCGTGCGACTAAAGAACTTGACCTGGGAAAACGACTCGACCGTGAGACTTGCGTGAGGATGATCCTGTAGTCATGCAGGCCGATTCCAGGGACGAATAGAAGTCGATTCGCGGATAGAACATAATGGGACGACGGGTGATTCCGTCTATTGTTATCGAACTCGCGAATGACCCTATGTCGATCCTTGATAATCGTGTACTTTGAAATAAGAATCGATCCTTCGCAATTTCATGTAGTCAAGGACGTCCATGTGTCGAGAAGTCTTGAACGTGAATTGGCATGAGTCGATTACGCGTGAATCCTCAAAGCCGCCCGTCGCCCGAGTAGTACCAAAATGGCATTCGGGCGAAATTGACATGGCATGAGAATCCAATATTGGACTTTGAATTTTCGGGAACATTCGAGAAGGACTTTTGGACGATGCTTCTTAGACGATCGGCTTGATCGCTGGTTGAGCCGAGTATTTGGAAAAGGGATTTTCGGACCGAGAACACGAGCCTACGAGGACATGGGCCGGGCAAGATTAGTGTGGGCCTCACGCCCAAGGTGGGACAGCCGCCATGGAAGGCCCGAGGCAAGCAAGTGAGCCCGTTGGGGCCAAACCGACCATTTACCCTCCCGAGCCCGTTGTCTAATCTTGAGCCGTTTCGAGCCCAACCAAATTCCCGAGCCCGTTCCTATTCATTTTCCAAGGCCTTTTCCTAGGCCCGCCCTTCATTTTCAGCCTAAGGGCACATTGGGAAATGTGCAAGGTGGAAATGACCAAAATGCCCTTGGATATTTTGAAGAAAAGTCAAAAAGAAGAGAGAGAAGATGAGGTCAATTGTTTGGCAAGTTGGGGCAAGCATTTATGGCCTTGATAAGGCTTATCCTTCAGCCTTCACTTCACTCTCTCTCTCCTCTTCATCTTCTCCAAAACCGCACCACTTCTCTCCCTAGTTTTCCTTCCTTCCTTCAGTTTTTCAGTTCTGACCTTTCACCGAAAATCGAGTTGTTCATTGCCTTCCCGTTGGAATCTCGGCCCGTGCCACCCGCCGTTATGTTCAGAAGACGAAAACCGTTCAGATGGCATCGGCCGTTCGCCGAACGGAGTCTCCGGCCGTCCTGTACGGCCGCCGGAAGTTGCTGCTCGCCGGACCGTCACTATTCCGCCTGCAGCAGCTTTGTTCCGCCTTTTCCCCTGTTTTTCTCCCATTCCAGCCAAACCACCACCCATACCAGCTACAAGTGGTTCCCCCTCGACCCCCAGGTGCCGCCGGTTGCTGGCCCGCCGCTCGCCGGAGCTCCGGGCAGCCCGTTCAACTCCGATCAGCTTCTTTCCTCCTGTGCAGTCAGTTTTTCAGAGTTGCAGTGGGGATTCCGAGTTGTTGCTGCTGTGTTTGAGCCCGGGACCGCCTTGGATCATCGTGGTAGAGGTCCCCGGGTGTCGGGTTCGTCGCCGCCGCCGCGTCCGTGTCGCCGGCCCGCTTAACGGGTGAGTTTAGCTCCTAATCCCTATTTAGTGCCTAAACTTGCTTAGGGTTGGTTAGTTAGTGTTAATTTTGGTTTAAGGGGTTTAATTAAGTTGTATTAGCCCTAAGATAGGTGGTTAGATAGATGGTTAGATTAGATTAGCTTAATTTTGCTAATTGTGCTTAATTATTGCTTAATTTGGGTTATGTGATTTTTGTGATTAATTAAGCATGATTTGATTTAATTGAATTGATTAATTGTTTTAATTAATTTTTGTTTAATTTCTGGATTAAATGTTTTAATTAATTAAATTTCGGAAAAATCACTATTCATAATGTTCATAATTCACTATTCACGATTACTATTCACAGACTGTTCATGAAGAAGCTAAATTTTGTCTTAATTTTGATGTGCTCTTGATTGTTGTGATTAATTGAAGTGCCGATTGTTAATTATACTCGTGAATATTGATGAAATGCGTGATCGAGTGTTGGTTGGAATTTGGAATTTTGGAATTGTCGAGTGAGATCGCATGACATATTGCGTGGGTTATTTGAAATGGCATGTCGCATGAGCATGAGCGATGTTGCATTCACGAAGCAAAAGCAAAGATATAAATGGATTGTTTGATGATGTGTTGCATGATCACATTAAGAGTTGAAGCCGGCGTTGCGGGAAGACCGCCAATCCTTATGGGGTTGTGCCGTGGCCGTTGACCTTTTGTCGGTCGCCCGACGACATGTGGTCGAGTGGGCGGGTCCTATGGCTGCGGGACTGCGGTAGTGGGCGGGCCCCATGCTCCATAGGGAATGCCGTCGATGGGAGAGAGCCCGTGACGTCGCCGTGCCTCATGGGGGAGGACGATGCCTGGTTTCGCCAGACCGCCAACCATAAGGTTGTGCCGTGGCCCTAGTGGTCGTAATAATCGGAGCATGTGTGAGTGTGAGACATGAGAAAGTTGTGTGAGATGCTCTGATTATTCGCATGCTCTTAGTGTCGTGATGATCGTGATGATTTGTGGTACGCACGCATGAGTTGACAATCGTGCGGGGGTGTGGCAATGGCGAGGTGAGATCGCTTGTGACGCGATTCGCATGTGATTGATGAATTGTTCATCTAACGGCCATGTGCCTTGTTTGCATTGTATGAGATTTGACGTGCAAGGTGGTATGGCATACCGGGTAAGGTTGCATGCGAACCGATTTTATGATTGTGGGTTGCCCTTGTCTTGTTGTTGGCTGTTGTTTGGTTTTTGCTATCTATTGTTGGGTTGAGTGAGGGGTGGTTCTGGAGAGATACCCCGGGTTGAGTTGGCGTACTAACCGGGGCTTAGGGGAAGAACTCGCTGAGATTTTATCTCAACCCGTCGTGGTTAACCATTTTCAAGCCCCTAGAATGGCGTACCCGCAATGGAGGATCCTGCCTCGCTCCTCAGTGATCGACCCGACGGAGATTGAGTCCGATGGGTCCGAGTGAGTGATGATGGTGTTGAACCCGAGGGTTCTTCTTATTTAATTGGATTAGCCTAGTTTCTATTTGATTTGGCTTAGAGGATGGATCGGCCCTTTTTGTCGGGCTTGTAATTTGGAAAACGATCCTCCATTGGTTAATCCATTAAAATTGAATAGTTGAGTAGTTTGTTGTTCTTGTTGTTCATCCCTCTATCCCCGTTTGATTGTATGTTTGTCGGGGATGGTTCGTCTTCCGCTTGCGCATAATCAAAGATAAAATGAATGGTCGTCGATGGGTCCTGGGACGTCGCTTTCAATTGACCAAGGTAATGGGGTTGCCGCGAGCTCGAGAGTCGGGGCGTGACAACCCCGTCGGTTTTGGTATCAGAGCGAGGTCGAGACTTGGAGTGATAAGGTGCATGGGATTTTTTGGGATAGTGAGATAGGGATGGCTTTTATATTACGTGCTTGTGATTGCTTTTGTGGTTTTGTGTGGTGGCGGGTTGCTCATAGTCCGAGTGATGAGCAATCCCGAGCGCAGAGAGCCCTAGGCGTAGGGCAAAGAGTGTTTGGTCGACCAAGTGCTAGAGGTAGCGCGCGGCGAGATCCTAGGTTAGATGGGATCCTGTTGGCGCTAGAGACCTTGTTAGGACAGCAAGCTGTGTGCTTTTGCTGTGGTCCTTGTGGTTCCCCTAGTGAGAGGAGAGGCCTGTGAGAGACTGATGCCTAGGCTATTAGAGTAGTTCCTGAGATTGAAGCCACCGAGGTTCAGTGGCGTGGGCAACCCTGAAGCTGCGACCCTTTGGATAAGGGATTTTGAGAGGACGTTAAGTGTTGAGGTGTTCGAGGAAGACGAGTACTTTGGCGGCTTATCGTTTCAAGGTAATGCTAGTACTTGGTGGGAAGTCACTCAAGGAAGAGTGTTCCCCGAAGGCACGGTTCGACATGGGGTGTCTTTCGTGAAGCTTTCATTGGATAGTACTTCTTGGACAGTGCGAGAGAGTCAAAGATGGCAGAGTTTCAACAGTTTCGTCAGAATCAGATGTTAGTGGATCAGTATAAGGCGAAGTTCACTGAGTTGGCCTAGTATATGCCGAGATTAGTGGAGGACCCTTTGGATAGGGCGAGACGGTTCAGAGATGGCTTGAAGCCGGAATTGAAAGCCAGCTGGTGCCCTTGAGTTTAAAGAGTTTTGATAAGATGTACGAGAGGGCCCAGATGATAGGAAAGGACATGATCGAGAGGGCGACCGCATTTGACTCGCGGTTCGTGCCTAATAGAGATAATCGTCGATTTGGAAAGGGACCGATGATGGGGAGAAGGAATCTCATCCCACCCAACAGAAAGTGGATTGTCATGGAAAGACAATTTAGTTTAACCCAGTAGTGGGTGATAGTTTTGAGTTTGTGGGAAATCGAGGAGGACCCTTGACCCCTTTGAAATTCGTCTTTGGAAGTAACTCGTTTATTGGACGAAGGTTGCTAAGGTTATTGGACAACCGAGGTTAATTGGTTAGTTGGAGAATCAAGGATGGATCGTTACACTTATGCATCGCTTTTCGCAGCTCAACCAAAGGACGGTCATGAGCAAGTATCCATTACCAAGGATGGATGACTTGTTTGACCCATTTCAAGGAGCTTCGATATGTCCCAAGCTAGACCCAAGGACGGGTTATCGTAGTTGAGGATTAAAAAGGAGGAAAAACTAAAGATGACATTGTGTGTGATTTGGTCACTACGAGATTACCGTGCCGCCATTTGGATTAACTAATACGCCAGTTGCTTTTATGGATTCGATGGATTGAGTGATTAAGGCGTATTTGGAGCAAATTGTAATTGTGTTCGTGAGCGATATGTTGGAATATTCGAAGGAATTTAGAGGAACACAAACAGCACTTGAGGGTGGTGCTATAGACCATTCGAGAGCATAAAAAAGTATGCCAAGTTTAATGCGTGCGAGTTTGGGTTTACTCGCGTTGCTTTTGTTATCGTGTGATTTTGGACGAAAGGATTTTTATGGATCCACTAAGATCAGGGCAGTCATGAATATGTCGGGACTTATGACAGTGACAGAGGTTCGAAGTTTTCTAAGATGGACGGATTATTACGGGCGATTCGTAGAAAGGTTCTCTAAGATAGCTACGCTTCTGATACGAAGGTTAATGAAGGACGTAAGAATTTGAATGGATGAATAAGTGAAATTTTTAAGAGCTTAAGTATAAGCTGATTACCACACCAGTTTTGAGGATTTAGTCTACTATTGGAGAATACGAGATTTGCAGTGAGGTGTCGTATAAGGGATTTGATTGCGTGGTAATGCAACAAAGAAGATTGGTTGCTTACGCGTCACGACAATTGAGGTCATTGGATTTAATGGAAATCAGATAAAGTTTATCTTAATGATTTTAAGAGTTGTAGGTATGGGATCATAAGAGATGATCTATTAAATGGTGATAATCTTTGATAAGAATTACGATGGATGATTTATTGCTCGGAAGTCTTAGATTCGATTAAGATATGAATTTACCAAGGTGGATTATTTCAGGAGATATATAAGATAGGGATTTGAGGAATGGATTTTTGTTTTCGGTGGATTAAGAATTAATTATCCCTTGATGCTAGATGGATGAGTGAGGAAATAGCATTGTCGATGATTTCTTCTCGAGGTATCAGAAAGGATTTGAAGAGGTATCCGAAAGCTTTTGGTGCAATAAATGACATTTGGTTTGCACTAATTTTCAAGTGGTTGAGGTGAATTCTTGGTTTGGTTATTAAATGGACGTGAAAGAATTGTTGAAAGAAAAATCGGTGGTTTGTGGAATTCGGATAACGGTTCGATGGAAATTCAGTGAATCAGATTTCAAGTGTCGATAAGTGATCCCATGGAAACGAGCTCATGGGTTGACGAGCTGGAGAAAGTTTTGCACTTTGAGGTGGACGAGATTAAAACCGTGAGGCTTGGTATGAGACAGGCCAAAACGGATAATACCTCTATGGGATGATGCGTGTAAAAAAAAAAAAGGACTTTTGCTAGTAGTGGTGCAGTTCACAGATGCCCGTGACGACTGATCCAATGAGGGCGGGGAGTGGTCGCGGGGCCGAGTGCTCGAGCAAGGAGCGACTCCTGGCAGGCTTCTAGGATGTCGAAAAGGGCAAAAATGAACTGAACTACGCACTGTGCAAAAAGAGAGTGCTTGTGGGATAAGATTTTATCGGAGTGGTATAACAGAAATTTGGTCAAGTTTGTGGAACTCCAGTCTATGGAACGAGGTCAGAGAATTGGGAATCGCTGGTTCAAAATTGGTTTAGCAGTTATTGAATGCAATTCAGATTATCAGAGACAGACTAAAGACCGCTCAGAGTCGTCAGAAGAGTTATGTAGATAAGCATCGTAGACCGTTGGAGTTTAAGATGGGTAATCATGTGTTTCTGAAAGTATCGCCGATAATGAGAATTTCCTAGATTCGGCAAGAAAGGAAAGTTAAGTCCGAGATACGTTGGATCCTTTGAAATTTTGGAAAGGATTGGGGTTTTAGCGTATCATCTTACATTGCCACCAAAGCTTGCTCAAGTGCATAATGTTTTCCACGTGTCCATGTTGAGAAAGTATGAACCAGACCCGACTCATGTTTTGAATTTTGTGGAACTTGACGTAGACGACAGGGTGTCGTACATGGAGAGGCCGATACGAATAGAGGATCGTAAAGAGCAAGTACTTTGGAAAAAGACTATCGCCTTAGTTAAGGTGATCTGGCAGTATCATGGAACAGAGGGAGCTACACTAGAAAGTGAAGAAGTAATGAAGCATCAGCACCCCCTTTTTTTTTTGAGGACTTGTTAGTAGCAGCAAATTTCGAGGACGAAATTTTTATAAGAGGGGAAGAGTTGTAACATCCTGAAATTCGAGCCCTTTTGAGGAAGGAATGAACGTGAATTTCATCAATGCATTGTTGGTTGATCTCACTCGAAACTGATCACTCCTGAGATACTGACCTTGAGGGGAAAGGCTAATGAGGATAGAACTCGTGCGACTAAAGAACTTGACCTGGGAAAACGACTCGACCGTGAGACTTGCGTAAGGACGATCCTGTAGTCATGCAGGCCGATTTCAGGGACGAATAGAAGTCGATTCGTGGACAGAGTATAATGGGACGACGGGTGATTCCGTTTACTGTTATCGAGCTCGCGAGCGACCCTATGCCGATCCTTGATAATCGTGTACTTTGAAATAAGAATCGATCCTTCGCAATTTCATGTAGTCAAGGACGTTCATGTGTCGAGAAGTCTTGAACGTGAATTAGCACGAGTCGATTACGCGTGAATCCTCAAAGCCGCCCGTCGCCCGAGTAGTACCAAAATGGCATTCGGGCGAAATTGACATGGCATGAGAATCCAAGTATTGGACTTTGAATTTTCGGGAACATTCGAGAAGGACTTTGGACGATGCTTCTTAGACGATCGACAAAGTCTTAGGTTGAGCGAGTATTTGGAAAAGGGATTTTCGGACCGAGAACACGAGCCTACGAGGACATGGGCCGGGCAAGATCAGTGTGGGCCTCACGCCCAAGGTGGGACAGCCGCCATGGAAGGCCCGAGGCAAGCAAGTGAGCCCGTTGGGCCAAACCGACAATTTACCCTCCCGAGCCCGTTGTCTAATCTTGAGCCGTTTCGAGCCCAACAAATTCCCGAGCCCGTTCCTATTTATTTTCAAGCCCATTTCCTAGGCCCGCCCTTCATTTTCAGCCCAAGGGCACATTGGGAAATGTGCAAGGTGGAAATGACCAAAATGCCCTTGGATATTTTGAAGAAAAGTCAAAAAGAAGAGAGAGAAGATGAGGTCAATTGTTTGGCAAGTTGGGGCAAGCATTTATGGCCTTGATAAGGCTTATCCTTCAGCCTTCACTTCACTCTCTCTCTCCTCTTCATCTTCTCCAAAACCGCACCACTTCTCTCCCTAGTTTTCCTTCCTTCCTTCAGTTTTTCAGTTCTGACCTTTCACCGAAAATCGAGTTGTTCATTGCCTTCCCGTTGGAATCTCAGCCCGTGCCACCCGCCGTTACGTTCAGAAGACGAAAACCGTTCAGATGGCGTCGGACGTTCGCCGAACGGAGTCCCGGCCGTCCTGTACGGCGGCCGAAAGTTGCTGCTCGCCGGACCGCCACTGTTCCGCCTGCAACAACTTTGTTCCGCCTTTTTCCCCCGTTTTTCTCCCATTCCAGCCAAACCACCGCCCATACCAGCCACCAGTGGTTCCCCCTCGACCCCCAGGTGCCGCCGGTTGCTGGCCCGCCGCTCGCCGGAGCTCCGGGCAGCCCGTTCAACTCCGATCAGCTTCTTTCCTCCTGTGCAGTCAGTTTTTCAGAGTTGCAGTGGGGATTCCGAGTTGTTGCTGCTGTGTTGAGCCCGGGACCGCCTTGGATCATCGTGGTAGAGGTCCCCAGGTGTCGGGTTCGTCGCCGCCGCCGCCGCGTCCGTGTCGCCGGCCCGCTTAACGGGTGAGTTTAGCTCCTAATCCCTATTTAGTGCCTAAACTTGCTTAGGTTGGTTAGTTAGTGTTAATTTTGGGTTAAGGGGTTTAATTAAGTTGTATTATCCCTAAGATAGGTGATTAGATAGATGGTTAGATTAGATTAGCTTAATTTTGCTAATTGTGCTTAATTATTGATTAAATGAGGGTTATGTGATTTTTGTGATTAATTAAGCATGATTTGATTTAATTGAATTGATTAATTGTTTTAATTAATTTTTGTTTAATTTATGGATTAAATGTTTTAATTAATTGAATTTCGGAAAAATCACTTGTTCATAATTACCGTTCACGAAGATCATTCACGACATCGCTCACGACATCGTTCACGGCACTGTTCATGAAGAAGCTAAATTTAGTCTTATTTTGATGTGCTCTTGATTGTTGTGATTAATTGGAGTGCCGATTGTTAATTATACTCGTGAATATTGATGAATTGCGTGATCGAATGTTGGTTGAATTGAATTTTGGAAATTGTCGAGTGAGATCGCATGACATATTGCGTGGGTTATTTGAAATGGCATGTCAGCATGAGCATGAGCGATGTTGCATTCACGACAAAGCAAAGATATAAATGGATTGTTTGATGATGTGTTGCATGATCACATTAAAGAGGAACCCGGCGTTGCGGGAAGACCGCCAATCCCATGGGGTTGTGCCGTGGCCGTTTGGTCGTCCCGACTTTTGTCGGTGCCCGACGGGGACATGTGACCTCGCGGTAGTGGGCGGGTCCTATGGTCGGTTGCGGGCTGCGGTAGTGGGCGGGCCCCATGCTCCATAGGGAATGCCGTCGAGGGGGGGAGAGCCCGTGACGTCGCCGTGCCTCGAGGTAAAGAGGACGATGCCGGTTCGCCCAGAACCGCCAACCATAAGGTTGTCCCGTGGCCTAGTGGTCGTAATAATCGGAGCATGTGTGAGTGTGAGACATGAGAAAGTTGTGTGTGAGATGCTATGATTATTCGCATGCTCTTAGTGTCGTGATGATTTGATTTATGGTACGCACGCATGAGTTGTGATCGTGCGGGGGTGTGGCAATGGCAGAGTGAGATCGCTTGTGACGCGATTCGCATGTGATTGATGAATCTGTTTCATCTAACGGCCATGTGCCTTGATTTGTATTGAATGAGATTTGACGTGCAGGGTATGGCATACCGGGTAAGGTTGCATGCGAACCGATTTTATGATTGTTGGTTGCCTTGTCTGTTGTTGGCTGTTGTTTGGTTTTGGCTGTCTATTGTTGGGTTGAGTGAGGGGTGGTTCTGGAGAGATACCCCGGGTTGAGTTGGCGTACTAACCGGGGCTTAGGGGAAGAACTCGCTGAGATTTTATCTCAACCCGTCGTGGTTAACCATTTTCAGCCCCTAGAATGGCGTACCCGCAATGGAGGATCCCGCCCGCTCCTCCGGTGATCAACCCGACGGAGATTGAGTCCGATGGGTCCGAGTGATGATGGTGTTGAACCCGAGGGTTCTTCTTATTTAATTGGATTAGCCTAGTTTCTATTTGATTTGGCTTAGAGGATGGATCGGCCCTTTTTGTCGGGCTTATAATTTGGAAAACGATCCTCCATTGGTTAATCCATTAAATTGAATAGTTGAGTAGTTGATGTTGTTCTTGTTGTTCATCCCTCTATCCCCTGTTTGATTGTATGTTTGTCGGGGATGGTTGGTTGCGCATAATCAAAGATAAAAATGAATGGTCGTCGATGGGTCCCGGGACGCGCTTTAATCGACCAAGAAAGATAAACAAATGAATGGTCGCCACTTGCTAGATCGACAAATGCAAGCCTTGAGCTCGAGGCCGATGAGCTTGCTTGATCTAGGGAGGCCCAAGGCTGGTGAGCTCAAGGCTCGCCAAATCAGTGAGCTCACATGCTCAAGCTCACCAGCCTCGAGCCTTGCCAAATCAACGAGCGCGAGCTCGCCGATCTAGCAAGCATTCGCAATCGGCCAAGGGAGAAGACAAAAAAAAAAAAAAAAAAAAAGGGAGAAGAGGAAACAAAAAGAAAAAATGAAAAATGAAAAACTAATTTAATAATCAATTTTAAAAATAAAAAAATAAAAATCAATTTTTTCCAAAAAATAATAATTAATAACCAATTTTTAAAAATAAAATAATAATAAAATTATTGAAAAATATTTTATAGAGGAAAATATTTTCCCTACCGAACAAAGGAAAATATCTTTCATTTTATTTTCAAGTTTCACCCGAACACCGGAAAATAATTATATTTTCTTGGAAAATGGCTTCCCAAAAAATATTTTCCAAAAACGCCACATTTTCCATGAAACGAATAGAGTCTTAGTTTTAATATCGAGCATGAATAAATCAACAAATCTTCTCCTTAAATAATCATAGGGACAAAAAAATCTAGATAATTTTCAAGAATGCTCAAGATAGCACCAAACATGAGATAGTCCCCTTGTCCATCCTCAATAGTTCCCACTAAATCCATATAACATTATGTCCTACATGTCTAAAAATTCTCAAATTTTAACATTAGATAGTCTTAAAAGTGACTATCAATATTCATGAAGGACTCAACGTTAGGATCTTTATGGAAAAATTCAAACAAAATTGGCAAAAAAAAAAAAAGGCATGCACAGACTTGGACCAACAAGAATTTCGAATTTGCAAATTTCTTGATTATAGGTGATTTTTACAAAAATGGAAAATGAGTATATTGACATGCAAATGAGTAAAATTTGGCATCATTAGAAAGCTCAGAGAATTCTTTAAGATTTCCTAAGAGGCACCGAATTCAATTAAGGACAATGTCATGTTCAATTTGCAACATTTGCATCAACACACAATATGGCAACATATAAGGCAGCAAGTATCATCATGAAATGCATGGCTTATGACGTCTACATGACAGGGAAAATTTTGGAGAAAAATTATATAGATTACACGTATAACCACAATCATTTTCTATGAAGAGATGCCCACCTAAATGTGCATGAAATGTGACGTATGAAATTGGCAAAACAAGCCAAACATTTCAAGCACCTACAATTGCAGACATGAAATTGAAATCGTTCATGTAATCATTTGATCAAATGAAGTCCAATTGACATGGTTCACGCTTTCCTAGAAAATTAATGAAATTTATTATGATTTTCATGAAGACATTATAATAAAAAAATCATAATTGCACCATCAATTCCGCACAAATGCAATTTCGGCTATTACAAGGGCAGCTCAGACTTATGGATGATTTTATGGGGTTCTCACCTAGTGAATGTTGTAAAAAAAATCTGGAAAAAAAGATATCTCATGACCAACATCCATACGACAAATCTCATGAAGACTCCGAAGGTTGAGTCCAAACACAAAAATTAGAAAAAATTCGAGAAGCAACATCGGTCGGTTAGAAATCACAATAACAAGCACGGATGTTTAGAGGCTGATCGACATGCCTAAATGAACTCAAACAATTCTAGAAAAATTATATGATATAGAGGAATGTATTGTGATTGATTTTTATGAAATAAACCAACTAAACAATCAAATTGCAAAAATTGGCAAAAAATCAACAAACCGCAAAGGTTAGAAAATCACAGAACAATGCAGTATACAGCTCAATATTTCAAAACGTGTTACTGAATTTCATAAAGGTTTTCAAGTAGTAAGTGACATCGGATCGGGACATTCTATACATCCTTAGAAAGCTCTTCAAGTCACATTCGAATGTCATGAAGACATCGAACACAAAAAAGCACAAGTACAAGCTCATATCAAGTCACCTTCCAAATCTGTCATCCAGGCACACAAAAATTGCAAATCAAGATCAAACACTCAATTAAACAAGTTTAAACCATCATCAATCATCCAAATCGATTCTATAGCATCTAAAACATCCCATAGCAGGTGTGATCATCATCAGACTAGACTGAGGTATGAGCTCTGATCCCAATTGCCTAATGCAATCTTGCCTCATCGATCTCAAGAACAAGAATGTTATCTTTTGTGTGATTTCTCGACGAACTGAGCTCAAACAGAGTGAAACCGAAGCACGGCCATACCAAAGAATGTCAAGAATCCTTTGAGGGACAACGAGGTCACTGGAGTGGGCCAGATCAGCGTTGGAATGGTGTCAATCAACTACTGAACATAATTAGTGCAGACCGGTCCCACCGCTGCAGAAAAAAATAGGCCACCGCAGGGGTTCTAGTGGCTTTCCGATGGAATCTGACCACCAGAGTGTCAAGAACATGCCAACGAAGAGAGCAGTAGTGATCGGACTGCTAGAGGAGGCCGCCGGACCATCGGTTCAAGCTGGAGAAGTTGCCAGATGGATCTCCGGCATGGGAGACATCTTCGAGGTTGAGAGAGAATAGCTTCGGAATGGGCTAATCGGGACGACGATTAGGAGCGCTGCGACTTCGATAGGGACAGAGGGAGGCTAAGGAAGATGGTAAGCGGTAGCATGGCGTCGGCAAGCGGCAAGGGGTGAGGCGGTTCGATCTGGTGGGAAGGAGAGGAGAGAAGAGAGAGGCAGCTAGGGAGAGAGGAAGAGAGAGAAATTTGCTGCACAAATGGCCCCCCAAATTTTGGAGGGAAATTCAGTTATATACTTCCCCTCAAGATCAGATCCTAGCCCTTGATTTAATCTAAGGTTAGGATCTAATCCTATCTCTAGATCTAATCACAACCATTGGATTAATCACATGTTGAAATTTCTTAAAGGTCAAGATGCATTCCTAATGAATAGTTGAGATTTAATTATGAGATTAGGGTCTTTTTGCAAATTTCTTGAATTTGACGGGGTAATTTTGCAAAAAAATTCAATAATCTTGGAGCAAAATCATAATTTTGAAAACTAAAGGCATGGAAGGCTTGACCATGAAGTGGGCCACCTTATGGTTGTCGTTGCCGGCGAAAAATTGGTCGAAGGAGGGCCGAACCAACGTCCTTTGCCCTTCAGATTTTTGGAGTGGAGTAGCCCACTACTTAGTTCATATGGCATAGGTCCTCTTAGTTCTTTGGGGTTTATCCTATTTGTATTTTCGATGGTGACTGCGGTACCCTTCTACTCTAGTGACAGTGTGTCCAGATGAGTGTTTGTTGGTACCGTGGTTTTCCCCCCTCTGTTGTACAGTTTCGTTGGTTGTCTTATAAAAATTCTTACCTTACCCAAAAAAAAAAAAAAACCAACATCCTTTGCCAATTGCCGGTCTAATTGATTGGACTGATTCACATCGGTTTGTCCTTGAGGGATTATATTGTGAAGAAATTTTATTAATCTTGATAAAATATGGTCCAATTAAAAGAGGAACACTATAATTTTTATCTAATTAAGTCAATTAAACCATGAAAATTCAATCCAATGATTTTTTATTGGCCTAATTACCTAATTATTATGAAAAATATTGGATCCATGCCATGTGTGCACCAAATTGGACTTTGCTATATTAAATCGGGTAATTTCACCTAATTGTTTGCCAAGAATTGCAAATTAATTGAAATTGGATTCAATTAAATTGCAATATACCTATTGATTTACTTATCCAGGCCCAAAGGAACCTATTGCATTCAAATTGACCTTGAATGGATAGCACAACTTTTACGTGAAAATTAAATTAAGGGTTAATATAAAAAATGAATCTCAATTTATCGAATTAAACATTAGTCATGAATGGATTAACACGAATTTCATGAATTGAAGTTCAATAACCATATTTTCTTAAAGCCAAGTAAGCTAAATTTCCCAAATTAAGAAGTTTACAAGTAAATTTCCCAAAATTGACCTTGAATTTGGATATAACTCACAAAATTCAATAGAATGGAAGTGTTCACCCACAAATCATGTGAAACGCAAAAATGTCAATTCACATTCCGACTTACTCGATTTTAAAATTAATCAAATGAATGAATGGGTAATTGTCTCAAGATCAAATGTTACAAAAGGACCTAAGCCCAATTAAGACTAGAATGAAAGTAATTTCATTTTTGGCGATTTTGAACCAAAAACCAAAAAATTCGGAAAACAATGTTCTTAATCGATTTTTGTGAAATTTTCCATAACAAAATCAAATTAAAGCTAAAATGAGATGATTTTGAGATTTTCATATTTTTCAATGTTTCAGTTAAATGTTTGACCAAAAATCAAACTCTAGTTGACTTTTCACTAGAAGTTTGATTTTGTGGTCAAATTTTTAAATTTTTACAAAATTCACTTCTAAAGTGAAATTAAACTTGAAAATAACATTTTTATGCAAAAAGCCATAGTTTGATCCGAAGTTAATTTTTGGTCAAAGGGTTGACAAAAAGGTCAACTCGAAAATTAACCATTTGACTTTTCGGACTTTTATGTGAGATGAATAGGAAATTGCTTATTGAAACTAAGCCAACAAACATAATTGAAAAATGACACTTTTTTGTTTGAAAAATGGGCTTCGTTGCTATTGGAAACCCAATTTTGATTTTCTTATCTTTATCGACACGTTATCTAAAAATCTAATGTCAACACGTGTTTCGCTTGATTTCTAACCCAACCCCAATAGGCTAATGGCGATTCTTTATTAAAAAATACTTATAGTGTCAATTTGATATTTAATGTTACGCGATATATGGGTTTGGGAGAACCCGTGTCTAATTGAGAGTCCTAAGCCTAGCCTATCCTTTAAACAATACCCTTAAACTTATGTATTTTCCTCTCTTAAAGGAAAAGGTTGGTCGTGACATTTACATGGTCGTGACATTTACATCCATGTTGTTAACTTTTCTTGAGAAGTAAAGGTTGCACAACTCTTTTTAGCTGTGTTCTAGACTATGTTTGTTGAAAAAATGACTGTTGACTTATTGCGATTAATTTTGTTGATCATAACTTTTTTTAGAGCTAGGTCTATTTGACCCTAGATTAATTTTGTTAAGCATAAAATTCAACGACACATGTTATGGCATAACATATGAACTTTTCATAGAGAATAAATTAGATAGACTCATTTTATTACCATTGGAACATGTTGTATTAGTTGTAAAGTTCTTTTTTCTCTTTCGAGTTTTTCTTTTTATATGCTCACATCAAGCTACAGTTATAATACTACTTTTTTGAGCTGCAAATGAGTAGATTTTCCTAAGAATAGATTCACGAAAGGATAGTTAACTATCTCTTTATCAATATCAAAAAGTGATTATATACTTTGATCAACGCTAGATCGCAATGCGATTAATCTCTCTGTCTTATCGATTAAAATTAATGGCGTACGAACTACCTTTCAGCGCTATGTGAAGTGGACTCCTTTTGGGACTCAAAAGGTAGGTTAGTGCCGAGGCATTGGTGATGCAGTAACCCAACAGTAGATTACAACCCAAGAGTCTCTGTTGCTTCTTTACTCGGACTTCGCTACTTCAAAAATAGTGCGAAAACAATCATGTGAGATTCAATGTCATCATATTATATTTTTTTCCAGTGACCATGAGTGGCTTATAGAGGATAGCAATGCTTGCAATATACCCCGTATCGTCCCTTAGCCCGATAGATAACACATGTCCAGCTAACTCCGCAATCCAACAGCCACGTAACTCCTTGTACTTTCTCTCTGCTCTCACTAAGCCCACCATCGAGGTAGCCCACATTGGTATTAATTTATCTGTAACATCATTAACTTGGATCGTAAGATTTTATCTCTACTGGCAAATTTCTAAATAGCTTTATGACTTATTATTAAAATTGGCTTTTACAAATTCCTCAAATTGCTGGTAACATGCTACAGTAAAATGGGCCTATGTTGGCAAGTTGCTTAATCCAACGATATTTTACCAATTTCGATTTTATCTATAGTGATATATTCATTACATTAGCGATAACTAACCAGTTTGTGAATGGACTATATTGATAAGTTGCTAATTTGAGAGCTAAGTTCATGCTTTGAGTGGTAAATTTCCATATATGGTAATTTACATTCCACTTAAAGTTGGTAAATTCCTACTTTGGCAATCCCTTGCTACCATTTAAAAAACAGAACTATGTGGGGGAGTTATAAATTTCATTGGTATATTACTATCATCACCATTAAGTTTTTGTTTTGAGTGATAAATCTATGAAAAAGTTGATAATTAATTATTGCATTTCTTGTTGATAAATTAGTATGAGCATAACTGGCCAATAGGTTTCCCGTAATATAATTTTACCAATGGGATAAATCTGGGAGCTATATTAGAAAATTACCATGATCGGAACATTGTTCCTTGTTAGCCAGTAGGTGCAATTGTCATAAAATGATCTGGATTTCAGCTAAAATTACTCGCTGCTCAGGACTATTACAAAGATGCGCTAACGCCACTAAAATAGTGAAAAAAAATGCAGCTAAGAATGTTGTGCAGAACATGACATTTATTAGTGAGATCATGTTCCAATTGACAAGAAAAAATGAAAAGAAAACACTTTGCTATGAAAATTGGGTGCCAAGTCACCCTCTCTCCACTTTCATATATTTGAATCTTACATCAGAAATTGAACTGAACATTTGTTACTCCACCCCTAATTTGTTTCACCGACTCCCGGTGGAAAAATGTGAAATTTGCGTAAGTATTCAAATGAACAAATTCCCCAAGAACCGTCGCTCTCTGAATCAAAATCCTCAAAGAGTGAAGCTAGATTAATTAATTGATTTTCTTCAAACACAACCTTCAAATCATCCTCTAGTCGCTTGCAACTTAACAAATATCCCATTTTTTTTATGGCTCCACCTGATATTCCAACTTTAAGACTAAATCGTAAATAACTCTCCTCAAATTGACCAAAGTTGACTGCTCCCTCCAATACTCCCCACAGTATATTTGGTTGGAGAAACTGAAACCACAAGTGATCAGAATCAAATGAGCCGAGAGTTCCTGATAACCCATTTCGCTTTTGGCCTTGAATATGTGGCACGATGTCAAAAGATATTTCCTTTTTTCCATCTTTTGCACCAAAAACAACACAGAGAACCAATCCTAGGAAGTTGTTGTACAAGTCCTGTGAAGCCATGAAAGATACAATACCATCTTCAACAAGAACAAACTCCTTTGGCATCTCTCCTCCAGGGCGGATGTTTCGGAAATGAGGCCAAAGGCTGGAATAGCAATGCTTCTGCTATACAGTTAAATTGTTAGAATTATCCAAGTTTGTAGTTAGTTCGAGAAGATTCCTAGTAATTCAACCAAAGCTAGAGTTCTATAATAAGTAGACATATTGATCCTTGCTTACGTTGAAATCATTCCTTTGCAAGTGTTAGCCATCCCTAGTATCAGATTGAATCACCCTAAACATAGCTCATACAATACGAATGTACTATAGAGGGATTGAAAATAGAACAGCTTATACAAGAAATTAATCATCCTAGCCAGACCTACTGTCTAATGTCATTGGTATGTGTTCACTTTAGACATCGTTGATTCTTCATTACAAACTGTCCTAATGGAACTCCAACTTACTTGCAACAAACTTAAAATTATTAAAATAAATAAAAGAAAAAAATTTACTTGCACTCAAATTAATGGAGAATCAAAAAGGAAAATCAAATGCATGCCCTCTCCACAGCCAGCCTGCCTCATCCAAGCCACTTGCACCTTTTACGTTTGCTCTAATATAAAAGGTTAATCTCAAATTTGATACTCTCTATTAATTTAATTAAATCAAACTATCCCAATTAATCTGCATGTGGCGGTTGACATGTGTCGCCTTGCAAGTCATGAAGCGTGACGGTCCGCTATCATAAAAACAACTTGTGTACTCTTCTTCCACGAGCTTAGTAGATTATACCATGTGGTGATGCTAAAAAATTAGGAATGTCCATTAGGGTCAGCAATTTTTCATGTCATTTCAAGATTTTTCCCTTTTCATGCCATCTTGTTTTGTTTTTCTCCCTTTATTTTGATTATTGCATTGATAACTTTGATTTGATCGATTGATGCAGCTTGTCTTCTTTTACATCAAAGTAAGATTTTGGCAATGAATTATCTGCTTAGAGCTTGTATCCGTTATACTACAAAATGACGTTAGACTTATTAAAATTAACTCACAAAATTTGTATATTGAGTAATTTATTATATTTTTATAATAGTATTTAATGTAATCCATTTTTATTTGATGATAGCCTACTCATAATCTATCACTTTCTTTTAACGCAATTATCATTACTCTATAATATTATCATACAGTTGTTTGAATTTGCCCTATCATGGCTACAATCATGAGACTTCGGCCGCAGCAATGATTAGGGATATTCTCACTCTATGGATATTGACAAATGGACTTGGATCATATTACATCGCACTTCCAAAAAGATTATTTTAATCTAACTCTATAGCAACAAATACTTGAAGAGTGAAAAAAAGTTTCATGCCGAATTACTGAATCATGTCGTTGTGCAGTTTTATCTTGACCCATAGAGTTGACTTAGTACTGTTAATAGTGTTATTTGTTATGATCAATTGTAACATCAAGAACTACGTGTCCAATGTTCGTTAGATTTTCTTAGATTTCAACGTTATTTTTCAATATAGGAATTACAAACATTAGGTCCCTATCATGGCATCATTTCATTCAGCTTCATATATAGGTGCAAAATGACATTATATAAAATTTATTTGTTTGTCTAGAATTTTCAGCTTTTGCATTATGCAAACACAGTAAGCCCACCGTACACTCCGTGTCAATACATATGAAGATATGCGCGTGCAGAGAGAGAGAGAGATACCTCTTTTGAGAAGTCAGCCACATTCAATCCTCCTTCCTCTATGCACGTTTCACTATCTTGTACATCTTTGGTTTCACTTGAACTTGCTTCCTCTGTGCTCATTGGACTATCTTCATGCGAATTCTCCAAATCATTTTCTAGTGGCTTGCATATTAGTCGGAATCCACACATTTTCACTATTCCTCTCCTATTTCCATATATATTATGAGATCTAGATACTCTAATGCTCAAGTGGAAATGACTCAAGCCATTTGGACCAAAATCGTCTACTATCCACACCTTCTTTGGATCCATATACTTAAGCCACACATGATCCAAATCAAACGACCTCACATCCATGGGGTGTTCTGTGCATTTGCCATCAACAGATGCTATAAGCTCAAATTGGAGAGACCTCGTTCCTTCCACTTGAAATACGACACAGAAAACTACTCCTAGGATCTTCTCATAAAAGCCTTTTGAAGTCACAAAAGAGAAATAACCCTCTTCACTGGGAAGCAACCACTCTGGCATCTCTCTTCCAGGTAGAATAACTTGGCATTTTGTTTTGTAAAGAAATATCTGTCATAGATGTAGACTGTTAAATGGTTTTTCAAAAATGACACCTGAAAAGAGGAGTTCCAACGACTTAAGTGGTAGTCCTAGAGTTTAGATATAGTTAGCAAAAGCATTACAAAGATTTTTTTGTGCTTAATTAGTGGAAACAGGACATGTATTGTTAAAGATTTTGTAGCTGGATGAACATGTTTTGTTGAAAGTTCTCTATTAAATGATCCTTGTAATTCAACAGTGAACTATAGCTATATAAATAAAGGGAATATCCTTTGTGTTCCACCACATATACATATAGAACCACTTTCTATATGTTTGCCTTTTTAATTTAGCCCACCAAGCCAAGATTTTCAGCCTTTTGCTATTTATTTATACTCAATGCAGCCAACATGTACACGACTCCACATTAATCACGGAGAGAGAGAGAGAGAGGCTAACCTCAGGCTTGAGCCAATCATTCAGGGAGAACCCATTAGAGACCAGATCATGACATGCATATAACTGGAGATCCTCAACGTACCCCATCTGGGGGGGAATTTTACTCAAAGATTTGCAACCACTTGCATCTACGTGTCTCAATTTCACTGGAAAATACGGGATCTCTTGCAGTTGTTGGCACTTTGAAACATCCAAAAACCACAGATTACATAGTTGCCCGCATACAGGAAGATAACTAAAATTGTTTTCCGATAAATTCAAATGTTGTAAGCGGGGAAAACAGGAAAGATTCTCCAAGAACCCTACTTCTAATAGATGGCACCGTGCAAGGTCCAACCACAATAACATAGGAAATCCGGTCTTTGTACGAGGATCACTTGAATCCTCCTTCTTTGGAAACTTTTTTAGCTCAGAGCAGCCATTAAGATCCAACTCTTCAAGATTTTGCAACTTGTAAATGCTAGATGGAAGGCTTGTCAAATTCTTGCAATCACTAACATCAATTTTTTCAAAGAGACAAGATTTTCTATGGATGCAGGAAGTTCCTAAATTGAAGTCCTTCCTAAATAAACTTCTTGCAAGCTTTCATTTTTATCTGGAATAGCAGGGAAACTTTGCAATTTAGAGCAACCATTTAAATCCAACGACCATAACTTGCTGAGATATGCAACTGATTCATGGGCATGCTCCAAGTTTTTGCACTCACGGAAACACAGTCTCTCGAGATTTGGAGTATCCTTGAGGTCCGGCATACGAACAGGCTCGCAATGACTGAAGTTAATGAACTTCAATTTTTCAAGGCCCTGCAAGAAAAATGAATCCAACTTGGATCGACATTCCAAACGAACAAAACAAAACTGGGATAAATATTCAATTCAAAACCTAGCTCTGATTTTTCAATAAAAATCACTTGATCATAATTCAAGCCACAGGTGATCAGAATTCACTTGATTGTATGGTGTATAGGGAACGCTGCCTCTCCCTATTCAAATATGAGTCTAGCAAATAATCCTCGTAAATTCGCCAAAAAAGAGAGAAAAATATAAAAGAACAATACTCGTAATTCCACCTCCCACTGGAGTGGCGTGGCCACTTCCACTACATTTGCGTGCAGAGACAGTACTTGTAACTCAGACAGAGTGAGAGTGTAACCTCGAGTGGCACATGAGCCACACAGTCAATCCTTTGCCAACTAATTCATCACATCAATTCACTAAATCATCATAAATACAACCACTACAATAATACATTGCATTTGTGTGTATATATACATAAATAGGCTTTAACATCTTGATCTAGTGAATCTCATGGGCGATCTATTAAACCCCTATGATGCACATCCGTTGAATTGTTATTTGAGTTTATCAATATTTGTTTGATTGTTTCAAAAGTACCAACCATTCTGATACTTTACTGAAATTTATGGCACCTTACCAGCTAGAAAAGGTTAATAACTTATATCCAAAATTATGAACTCTTATTTGAGTTATGTACTTACGTTTATTTGATTGTTTCCAAAGTACCCACTGCTTTAAGAGTTTACCAACGTTAATGTGGAAAGCTCACTAGCATGTTAACATTACTAGTCTTATACGAAATCATCAATTCTATTGAATATTACGATCAATGCCCGTTCAACAATTTACTATCATTTGTTGGTGGTGTTTAAGTTACATGCTCTTATTTGATTCATTTACCAACTTTTATTTTATTGCTTCAAGGGTATCAATTATTCACATAATTTACCGCATTTGCTTAGGGAACCTTTTATAATTAAATAAATATTGGTAAATGGACTCAAATAAAAATCGCTAATTTTTGTAAGAGTTGGTAAATTATTAAATCAGGAAGCGATTTCGAAAAAATTAAAGAAAAGTTGGTAATTGAATCAAATCAGACCTAGTAGAACTAAAACTAGATGGTAACCTAACCCATGACGGTAGGTAAATCACTCAAATTAAAATTAGTAACTTGGAAGTGCTTGGAAGCTACTTGAGGTTCGAAAACCTACTTAAGTTCAGTATCTCCAACTTTGGCACCTCTGAGAGGTCATGAACATAAATCAGCTACTTACAGTGGCTGAAATTTAGGAACTTCAAATTCCTAATATGCTGCAAACTATAAAGAACAGCTGGACCATATTTTGATCAATTCAATTTGTATGCACCGAAAATGAAAACCGTCAACTAAAGCATTGAGGATGTACCTTTAAGTTCCCTTCTAATTCCTTAATCCGGCTGTTAAACACATCAAACTCGACTAGTTTCTTCGGACCAGGACTAAACTTCAGAGTGGCTAAAGGACATCCAGGCCATTCAAGCCACCTTAAATCATTAGGAAGACATATGGGATCTCTGCAACTAGAATCATTAGGAAGACATACAGCACCTCCTCTGACTTGTGTAGTCTGAAATATGAGCAATTTCAGTCTCCTCATGTGCGAGAAAGCACTAGGATTGATGTCTAGCTCTTCTTGTCTTGGCAACAGCAGCACTATGCCTTTAACAGCATTGGTTCCCTGTCAAGGAAAAGAAAATAATCGCTATTAACCAACCGCAATTAGGTAATAGCACGTAAATTAGAGAAGATAAGATTATCAATGGTTTCATGAAAAGCTCTCACCGTAGCCTCTGACAGTACTTCATAAACTTCGTCATAGCACCATAATCTACTTCGTTTCCCAGGGTCATCTGGACACTCATTTTTAACGACATCCTGACCCAGCAGCTGAATCAAGTCATGCATTTGTACTCTTCTCTCGTTCTCAATTGTTACTAAGGATCTTTCTATTAGAGTCTGAATCCCAATTAATGTCTTTAAACCACAACTGTCAAGAACTCTGGTAACATAATCCCTATCCCATCCCTTAAAGAAGCAAGCAATGTCAAGAAAAATGTCCCTCTCGTTGTCCTCCAGCACATCAAAACTTATCTTGAGAACTCTGTTTATATCTTTATTAGGACTTTCAGCAAGTTTTTCCAATGTACTCACCCATTCCCCTCTGCTTCTACCATATAAAAAGGGACCCAAGACCACAATTGCCAAGGGAAGGCCATTAGCATAGCCCAAAATATTATCTATGAGATCCCTGCTTATGTCTTTCGTCTGGTTTCCTGGAAAAGCATATGAACTGAGAAGTTCAAAAGCTTCACCGTGATCTAATGGTTTAACTTCATATACCTGATCAATTATCTTATGAGAAGTTAGTACACCTGTATCTCTTGTCGTAATAATGATCCTACTCCCTTTTTTAAACCATTTACGTTCTCTAGCTAATGCGTTTAACTGATCCCCATGGTCTATGTCATCAAGGACAAGTAGAATCTTCCTGCAGCAAATTTTGTCTTGTATCATATTAACGCCTTCATCCACACTAGAGACCACTAAATTTTCTTTCCATAATATCCCGGACAATAGTGCTTTCTGCAAATGAACTAGGCCATCAGGTTTACTGGAAGTTTCCCTAACATTTGGGAGAAAGCTGCACCCATCAAACTGACTAGCAATATTGTTATAGACATCTTTAGCGATAGTGGTCTTCCCAATACCTCCAGTTCCCCAGATTCCTATCATCCGAACATCATCTGAGTCCATACTTAACAATGATATTACTTTTTCTACCCGGCAAACTACAGCAACAGGATACTTGGCAACACTCAAGGGCACTCGTCCTACAATAGTTGAGATCTCTTTAACAATGCTCTCGATGAACTTGGTATCATCTCTGCCAAAACAAAGCAGCAAAAAGAACGCGAATAAATGGAAATATACAAGCTATTGAACAAACTAAAACTAACACGAAGTAAACAATCACTCTGTAATATTCCAAAACATCACTCTAACGCACTAATTGATGGCATCATGTATCAATAAAATTAGAGAATTCCAAAATCTTTTACAGGGTCGAATAGGAATATTGTGATTACCCATCGACATAATGCCAACCGGAAAAATTGGCAGCTTCAATTAGGACTTGCCTCCATTTCTTCACCCTCTCAGAATCATTTCCCAATTTCTCCTCGTGCCTGGCCAATGCTTCGCCATAACTCTCTCTCTGCCATCGAATCTCCCTCGGCTCCACTTTGTAGAACACGGGCAACACCAGCTGTCCCATGAGCTTCTTACACTCCATTACCATAACCAGCTCATCCAAGCACCACCTAGACGAAGCGTAGTTCTCGGAGAAGACAAGCACGGCGATCCGCGACTCCTCGATGGCCTTCGTCAGCGCTGGCGAGATCTCGTCCCCAGGCCTCAAGTCCTCGCTGTCGATGTAGGCGTTGATGCCTTTATGAACCAGACACCTGTGGAGATCAGCGAGGAAGCCGTGGCGGACGTCCTCGCCTCTGAAGCTGAGGAAGACGTCGAACGGCCATTTTGCTTTGGAAGAAGAAGAAGAAGAAGATGACATGTGAGGTTAGTTTAGATTCGTGTGGAGCAATGGGCGATGCTTCATCTTCAAGGAGAGAGCCTTCGTCTGGAGATCATCGCGGAGTTGGTCAAGAAATCGACCCTGACCAAGAAACATCGTACGTCGCGCGGTGTCGGGAGAAGCGTTGTCTCCTTTCCTGTTCGTGACCAGTGATCACGCTAACTGAGGTCGGTGACTTCTAAAAAGTACTGATAAATTTAAAAGATTTGCAAGCATGACAAATAAATATATTTATTCAATAGAATAATTGTCGACATGATAGGTAAGTAACTTAAATGAAAGTAATCAAAGTTTGTTGGTACTTTAAGGTTGCGCTCGTTTCGCAATTAAATAAGTGATTTGAGAAATATTTTTAAAAAAATAATCACTTATATCATTAAGAAAATTAGTCAATAGAAAATATTTTTATTATTAACAACACTCTATGTTTAATAATTTTCGTGAATGATAAAAAAAATTTCCATTCATTTATATATATATTTTTGGTAACCCAGGGAACCCCGCACGGCGGCGGGGAAGAAAAACCCCAGGGCACACGTGCCACCACCAAGCACATGCCACTGCAGGAGTAAGTCCACAAATGACTCCGCCAGGGATTTGAACCCCTCCCCTTCGGTAGGGGGAAAGCCCGGCGGAGCCACCACATGGGGTGGTATTCATTTATATTTGTAAGTGATAAAAGCAATTATTTTTTTAAAATTACTTTTTTTTCACAAAACAAATGCTTCTTAATTGAAAAAAAGTGATAAGTAACTTAAATAAATGTAGGTGATTTCACATCATAGTTGGTAAATATAATGTGTCGATAAAAAAGTATCTAAAAGTTTATAAATTATGAGAGAAGTTGATATTAATCAACCAAATAAATATTGGTAACAAACTCAAATTGGCACTTGCAATGCAAAACTTATTAGTAACTTCATCAAATAAAGGTTGCTAATCACTCCAATAATAGTTTCTAATTTCTAAATTTAGCATATTGGAATAAGGCATATCAAAATTCACAACTCAACGGCGAATTGGTAAATGCAATAAAATAAACAAAAATAGTTAAATGGTAATCAATTCCAACAGGACTTGGTAATCCAAAACTAATTTATAACTTAATAAGAGAAAAATCGGTAAATTGCACAAATTAAAGTAAATAAATTCACATAATAGTTTGTAAATTTGAAGCGCTCATAGGAGAGACAAATACAAGTTGATGGATGATAACAAAACGTTGGTAAATTACAATAAACCCCAAAATATTGGTAAATAGCTCTAATAAGTGTTGGTAGTTGGTGTTTTACTCGGAAAGAAATGTTACATGAAACCACCCCACGATACATCTAATCGCATGTCCGGACGAACAAACTGAACACAATATCTTCATTTTAATTGAGATCGATCCACTGATTAACAATCCAGTTTGAGCAAAATCAATCCAATGCAGCTTAAGGCATGAGATCAAGCATTGAAGTAGAGATCAAAACAACGATAATCTCAACCTCCATACATCCGTTCACCTCGAAGTCATTAAAGATTATCCTTGCATAAAAACAGCCGACAAGCGGAGAGATATCCCACTCGGCGTTTGCATCAATGAGTTGAGTTAATATTTGTCAACTTACATTTCCAACCGAGATCATTGGATGAAAACTACAGAACAAAGACTCACGAACATCTACTTATATATTCAAAATAACACGTCCAAGAGACTAAACATCGGTATAAGTACACTAGGAGTGCCATAACTTTCGTACGGCGCTCACTTTGGTGCCAAAACTTTTTTTTCGCTCACTTGAGTGCCACATCGGAGTGAAATCGTTCAGGTAAGTGCCACTTCCGGCCATACGAGCGAAATGTGTTTGTGGACAGCATGTATTAACGCAGTTGCAGCATGGTCGAGACAATAAATGCAGAAGGAGATCGACACAAGCACAGCGAATTTAATACGAGTTCAGCATGTCCAACGTTCAGCATAGAAAACTCAACTTTTGGTCATGATGTGGTTTGCAGGAAGTATCGATCATAAAACACAGATGAATGAACAAAGTCAGTCAACATCTTCGCTAGATGGCGAGGAGATCAACGCCAACGAACTAATAACA
Source organism: Corymbia calophylla (assembly GCA_014182845.1). Lineage (NCBI taxonomy): Eukaryota > Viridiplantae > Streptophyta > Magnoliopsida > Myrtales > Myrtaceae > Corymbia > Corymbia calophylla. The sequence goes on along the minus strand of CM024695.1, from coordinate 17,111,595 downwards.
TGCTGGTGTCAAGACTGGAAGCATGCAAATTTAATAGTCTCTCAACAAGAGAATCAAACTGCCAGTATTACACGAAAACACGTGAAACAAGCACATTTTGAAGAGCCATATCCGAGTGTTAGAAGCCATAGATCAAGGAGCCATTTCGACTTATAAGTACGACTGGCTTGGAGTTCTCGGCAAGACATTTAAACCATGAATTAGATAGAAAGCTTGACCATAGATTGAAAGAAGCCCAGGGGGAGCTCTGAACCGAGGATGACCAAAAAAACAGAGTGCAAGACAGAGCTGAAGGCGATGGAAGAGAGAAAAGGCCAAGGCGAAAATTTAGAAGGGTGAAACTAAAGAGGGAATTCGGTCACTGTGGGGAGGTGTTGTTTGTGCTGGGTTCGAAGACTGGATGGGCTGGGCTCACGGGCCGAATAAAGTCTAACCAGGTCGGGCCGAATCTTTTGGGCCCAAGCCCATCTCATTCATCTCTTAATTCAATCTGATGCTTGGGGACCTCGACTTTTTCATTAATCTATCTTGTTTTCTTATTCAGATAAATGAAAAGCTCGGAGCCCTTATTTTGAAGTCGGATAATTGGTCAGCATATCATTCCACTTTTGAAGGACTTGCAATGCTACCGAATCTAAGACCCCTACCAAATATGGTACCAAATCTAAGGTTCCTTCGGGTGGAAAGCAAACTCTTAGTGGAGGACTCCCTAGTTAGACCTCTTTGGCATGACACCTCCTTGATCACGTCACGGATGAACTTTTTACCAAGCAAGAACCAATTCCTTTTAAAATTAAGATGGCTCTATTGGCATAATTTTCCTCCATAGATACTCAAGATAAGTAATTTTTCATTGAGTAATTTAGTCATTCTTGATTTTTCAAGGAGCAAAATTGCTCACAATTGGGACGGATGGAGACATATCTATTGGGAAAATCCCTTATGATGTTTTGAAGATAATAAAATAAATTAAAAACTATTAACGTGTTTAATGATTGAGTAATAAGGTAAAAGGCGCACAAGCTGCCATGCAGATGATAGAACGTGTAAATGATATTATCAATGACTATACTTGGAAGAAACAAAAGATAGACTTTATGTTGAATCTGAACCTATTTGGATTATGTTCAAACTTTAAGGATAAATCTGTTCAAACATGATGAATATGTTCATACTCAAATCAAGATTGTAAAGTCTACTACAGACAAAACAGGTTCGGACTTTACACACAAACGGAAGAAGTCCAGAACATTACAAATCTAGAATGTGACGGGTTCATAACAACACAAATTCAGAACGAAGCTAGTTCAGAATGAGACAACTTGACAGAATGAGACGCAAGCCTGAGATGAATAATGGTTAGTGATCTAGTTTAGATTTCACTTCTTTAAATAGATTTGATTGACTTAATCTTAATCGATTGACAAATCAATCTCGAGATAAGTTTTTCTAAACAGAGAAGCTCTACATATGAAAATCTAGATTCTAATTGTATAGGCAACTAAAATCAAAGTGGGTATTCTGTTTCTGTCACTCAACAGTTGCCAAATCTTTTTGATACAATTCTATGCAACGAGTAGGTTGGAAGATGATCCTCTGGATACTGTCCAACGGCTAGTCTAGAAGTGAGAGAATATTTAAGGAGATCAAGAGACCAAAGAGCAAGTAAGAGATGAAGCGTAGAATCTATAATTCCAAAGTCTAAGCGAACTTCGACCATATACACTTGTCCTCGTGAGCTTAAAAGTTTGTGATTGTGCGAGAAATATACAAAAGTGATTTAGTGAGATAATGTGATCTATTGCTGAGTGTTTACACTCAAAGTTGTAATATCTTGTTGATCATATAGTGAAAATCCAAACAATAGGTTGTCAACATAAGATAGTGGACATAGGCTTAATCTAAGTCGAACCACTATAATATTCATGTGCAATTTTTCTTATCCCTTAATCTTTATTACATATTATTTATTGCACACTTGGGGAATGCTTCTAGAGTCTATTCTTCTGCATAACAGATTCTGAATCTTGCTCTAGAATCTAATCATTATTCAAACTTCTGGATCGAGCTTGAATATTTCTGAATATTGTTTCCATATCTACTGATATTCAAACTTTAATTCTTGACTCGTTTTATTTCGCTTTAATTTGTTAAGATTTTATTGTATCACCTATTCACTCCTCTAGGTGATTCTTGCTAGCCACCTTCAATTGGTATCAGAGCTTGGGGCTCATTTTTATTGAAGTAGTTTTACTTCTGAGCTCACGATCTTCTATAGCTAGCATCTTAGCACTAGGTCTTGTCAAATGACAAAGCAACATTAAACCACCATACTTTGATGGAAAAGAGTACGCTGTCTGGAAGAACAAAATGAAAGCATTCCTAAGATTTAAGGATCCTCTAGAATGGGATGCCATCGAAAAGGGAGTCAATCCCACTGCTTCATCTGCATCAAACAAGAATGGCAAAGACAGAGAAATCAGACCCCCTACCTAACTCTATGGAAAGTCTGGAGAATCTAAAAGCAATGAAGTTATATTTGTCTCAAGGGTCAACAATATCGGCCCTGCCAAAACTTTTAGAAAGCTTGAATTCTCTGGCAGTCATATCTTATAAACCAATAGCCATGCTGATCTTTCCAACTTAATCAATCTGAAACTACTATTATTCATCGCCAGAATGCTCATGATCTCTGGCCCATGCGAGTTGGTGCAAGTCCCCGTGCTTTGGTGGATTGGGAGATGATTTAAATTGGAAGTCTTGACAGTGGGTCATCCAAGCACTACTAACCTGTCTCTTGCCTTAGGTGTGTTTCCTCACTTGATGACTCTTCAACTTTTTGGTTGCCGTGCTCTGGGGTGTGTTCCGCAAATTCCCCCGAGCGTCACAAAGCTTCAAATTGGAAATTGCTTGTCACTGACCACACTTGATATCTCATAGTTGAAGAACCTGTCAGAATTATATGTCTTCGGTTCACCATTAGAGAATCTTTCTGGGTGTGACCTTCGAGATAATATGCTAGAATGGAAGATAAGTAAGGACCATGGGTTCGATTTGAAACGGAATTTTTTCAGAAAGATGTGGGAACAACACGGACTCAAAATAATTGGGTACTCCTACTGGCCCATATTTTTAGGGGAAACGTTGGAGTCCACATAAGTTACTTTCCGGTTATTGGGAAAATAAGATGTTTGTCGATGAAAGGGCGACTGTAAATTTTCATGTGGATATGAATTTGAAATTTCAAGAATTTAAATGTAGCCAACCAATCGCGCCATTCTTTCTAGCATCAGTGTCCGGATTCTTTTTTCATTTTTTTCTTATAATTAGCCAAATGAATTTTAAAAGTTGGGTTTTTCGTTGCACTTTGGGCAAGTCATAAAATCGTGAGGTCAAGTATCCATCAGGCCTAGAAGTTTAGAGGTATAATAAGGGAAAAAAAAATCAATGAGGTTTCAAGAAACGCCAAATATACAATAAGGGAAAACAATTAGTGAGGTATCAAGAAACGCCAATTATACATTAATAGGAACATCTCCCGAATGTCTTCTAACGTTTTATTTTTTACTTAATTTAAATTGTAATGCACACACTTTGATTTTTTTTTATTCTAAACTCTCGACGATTTCATGATGTTGAATGTCTTCATTTCGAGGTGCCCTGAAAATTTGACACAGCTTAAACAAAAAAAAAAGGAAATTATGAGATTGTGGTAAATTTAATTGCTAAAAGCAAGTAAGTTTGATTAGACCTAAGCGAGTTCTTAAAAGGTTTAAAAGAGAAAAAACAAGTGGAAAAACCACTTTGAGGCGAGAGATCTTGCAATGTCACCTCCCGTATTTCTCAATTGATAGGGAAAAAAATATTCATTTACCAACGATGGATATGAGGCATGTAGGTATCAGTATGTTAAAATAAGTAATGCTACCTGATAGGGCGTCTCATTTGGAGACTACCGCTTAAGTAGCACCAACACTGATATGTGACACGTGACACAACATGTCAACACGCTATTTCTAAAAAAAGAAAATTCTAATACGTTGGGACACATCTATTAAATGTATATTTTTATATATACACGATAAATTATCATTTTTTATTATTATTTTAATCAAATTAATTTGACTCAAATTCACATATAAATAAATAAATAATAAAAAGGAGTCTAGATTGAATTTACACTAAAAATATTAATTAACAATTTATTAATATCATTCATTATTTCAATATGATAAATTCAACTCCGTTTCAATAATTTATAAAACTTGGAGGAAAAGAAAAAAAGCAATCCATATTCTAAACTCGCATGCTAGAGCATGTTGGAAGAGAAGGGAAAAAATAAATTTGGAGGTGAATTGTATGTCACGGGAAATGAGTTGGAAGAAAAGAGAAAACTAGATTTTTCTTCTTTCCCCCTTAATTATTTTTATTATTTTTAATTTTTAAAAAATATTTACAGTTTATTGAAAATTTTTAAAATTGATCCGTACATGTCGGAATTCTGAACTCGCGTGCTAGAATTTCCGGCTCAAATGCCGGAGAGTGTCCAGAGAGTCGACCAAATATCAGATTTTCCGACACGTGTTGACCGAGAGTTGGACACATGTTGAAATGTTTGACACGACACGAAAGCTCCCAAAGAGTGTTGATGCTTCCTAGGCTATCGCAGGTTGCCCTTACAAATGGGGAACTGCTTGGGTTTGGTCTGAAGCTTGATTACTAATCGTCGATTGAATTTTGCTTTACTGAGAAGAAATTTTAGATAGATTATTGTGATATGCAACTCATGTCGGATGCAAACATGGGCTAAAGACAAAAATTCACGTGAAAACCAAAGCGTGTAGGAACTAAAACTTGAAAACTTAAGGACGAGGGACGAAATTGCAATAATGCTCCTCGAAATCTAAAGACAATATATGCAAACTTGGCTACGGATAAAATGGAAGGCGAACCTCTCTCTCCTACACATTGCCTTGCTTCATCCGAAACAAAACAAGCTCAAAAGCAACAGGATCATATCCATGGCTCCTAAGGTCAACACCCTTGTTTCTAGGTGAGCATCTCTATTTCATGTTTCAATGTTAGCTAAAATAGATGTTCAATGTCTCCATCAGTGATTCAAATTCAATACATCCAGTGCATATCAACTTACACAACAGATTTTATTCATTTTTGCAAACTTATTGTGAGAGTTCGATGGTTCAAACGCAAAACCCTTATTTCCATATGGAATAGTTTGCTCAAGACACTATATAAAATGACAGCCTTGATGTATATGCCTAATTGCATGTGAATTAAAGATCTTAGCTAATGCATAGGGGTTAAGACACTAGGAGTGCCATAACTTTCGTACGGCGCTCACTTTGGTGCCAAAACTTTTTTTTCGCTCACTTGAGTGCCACATCGGAGTGAAATCGTTCAGTTAAGTGCCACTTCCGGCCAAAATGCATACTTGATTTTTTTTAATGATTTTTCTTCTTTTTTTTTTTTTTTTTTGGTCATAAAAGTGAGTCCTGTCATTCATTTAAAGTGTCGGGAATACATATGTTGTGACTTTCTGAACACAAAAGGTCCTTTAAAATAGGAGGGTGGTCTACAAACTAGTTATGAGGCGAGCCTTTGCGGTGAGTTTTTGCCAGCCTAGTCCGCAATGTGGTTGGATTCCCTAGGTCCGTATGCCAGTGTTACATTCTTGGGCCGAGCAAGCATTTCTTTACAGTCTTCGACAATCGGCTTGAGAGCCCATGGGCTTTGTTTGTGGCCCATCACAAACTGCAGTAGGAGGGAGCTGTCCGTGACAATGGTGATGTGCGAGTGTTGGTGCGCCGACGGTTGGTTGGTGGCCTCTTTGTGCAGAAGCTTCAAGGCCTCCCGCAGAGCAAAGGCTTCCACTTGAAGGGCTGTTGTTGCTGCCACACTCTCAGCGAAACCAGCGACCATCCTCCCTGTTGGGTCGCGACAGATGCCAGCCACCGCTCCTTCCTTCTCCCCTTCGACTATGGATCCATCAATATTGAACTTCAGGGCTCCGATGGGAGGGGGGGTTCCATTGTTCAGGTTGGGTTGCTGTTTTTCTCCCTTTTTTGTCTGATTTTGGATTCCAGCGTTTGAAATTGTTGTCCAAAGCATGTGCCCCTTCAACTGTTGCGGTTGGATTTGGGAGTTGCTGGTTGAAGACCATAGCGTTGCATCCTAGCCAGATATTCCACAAAATTGCTGCAATTAGCTCACCTGACGGCAATCCCTTCCGATGAACTATTGTCTCGACTATCCATTTGTCAATTCTTGAGGTTGCGGTGCCAGGTGTCTGGATGTTCAGCCGGGTGTCTGACCAGATTTTCTTGGTCCATTCGCACAGGAGCAGTAGGTGTTCTGCTGTTTCTGGATGTTGTCGGCAAATTGGGCAAAGGGGTTCGGGGATTATCGCTCGCTTGTGAAGGTTGTCTCTCGTGGGTAAGCAGTTTTGGCATACACTCCATAGGAAAATTTTGACTTTTGGCATAGTATTGAGTTTCCAAATGTGCTGCCATAGGGATTTTGGGTTTTGGTATGAGGAGGATGCCTGGTTGTTGTGCTGTTGTTGTTGATGCCGTTGTGTGCTGTTGTAGGCATCTTTAACTGTGTAATTGCCTTCAGTGTTTCCTGTCCAGACCATTGTATCTTCTGTTGGATGAGTTCTAAGTGGAATTGCCAGTATATCTTCCTTCACCCTTTCTCCGAATAGAGTTTGAATTTTCTGTGCATCCCATCAGTATGCCTCGTCTTCGAAAAGTTCGTTCACTCTCTGAGGTTCCCCTACCTGTGTTGTCCTGCCAATGACACCTTGAGGCAGCCAATTGTCCTTCTGTATGCGAACTGATTTCCCATTTCCTATCACCCATCGTGTTAAAGGTTTAACGCACTCTCTCCCCATAAGCATGCTATGCCATCCCCATGAAGGCCGGGGACCTTTGCTGGCACTCCAGAAACTGACTCTAGGGAAGTATAACCCTTTTATGATCTGACTCCATAAAGCCGTTGGGTTCTGAATTAAACGCCATGCTTGTTTGCCTAACATTGTTTTGTTGAAAGCAATAAGGTCTCGAAATCCCAATCCCCCCTCTAGTTTCCCAAGTTTCAGGGTCTCCCATTTCTTCTAGTGTATGCCAGTCCTTGTCTCATTTTGTTTCCACCAGAAGGATGCTATCCTTTGTTCGATTGCTCGGCTTACTGATAAGGGGATCTTAAAGATTGACATTGCGTACTGCGGAATTGCTTGGACGACTGCTTTTATCAGAGTCTCCTTCCCGGCTCTAGAAATGAGCTTCTCCTTCCAGCCTGCAAGTTTCATGTCGACCCTAGCTAGTATCCATGCGAACATGTGCTTTTTTGAGTCCCCCCAATCCGACGAAACGCCTAGGTACTTCCCTGTTCCCTTTAGTATCAGGACTCTCAGCGCCTGTGCCATATTCTGCCGTAGGTTGAGCGGGCATCCCCTGCTGAAATGGAGCCCTGATTTGTTCAAATTTATGGCTTGGCCCGTTGCATTAGCAATATTGGTTCAGTATGTTTGCTAAGTGTTGGCATTCACTGAGTTTCCCCTCGAGGAAGAAGATGGCATCATCGGCAAACAGTAAATGTGAGAGTGTTGGGCAGAAAGTATTCAATTTGATTCCCTTGAGATTGCTGTCTTCTATGCCTTTGTTTCTAAACATGGATAGAGCATTGGCCATAATGATAAAAAGGTAAGGGGAGAGTGGATCACCTTGTCTAATGCCTCGAGAGGGCTGGAAGTACTGTTGGGGTTCACCGTTCACCTTGACACTAAAAGTGACGGATGAAATGCACGTCATGATCATTGCCACCCATTTGCCGTGGAATCCCATTTTTAACAACCATGCTCCCAAAAAATCCCATTCCACCCTATCATATGTCTTCTGCATGTCTAGCTTGAGCACTGCCTGAAACTTCTTTTTCCTTTTTCTGATTCTCAACTGGTGTAGGACTTCCTGAACTATTAAGATGTTGTCTTGGATCTGGCGTCCACTAACAAAAGCACTTTGTTCCATCGAAATGAGTTGAGGAAGCCAAGGCTTCAAGTGATTGGCCATAACTTTTGAGATAATTTTATAGCTAACATTGCACAGGCTTATAGGTCTAAATTGGCTCATAGTTTCTGGGTGAGGAACTTTGGGAATGAGGGTGATGTGGGTTCTGTTCAGTTTTTGGTCAAAAGTGCCGGACTCGAAAAAGTTCCTAACCAAATGGAAAATGTCATGCTGTATTACCTCCCAATGGTGTTGGTAAAATTGGCCATTAAGGCCATCAGGTCCCGGGGCTTTCGTGGGGGCTATTTGAAAGGCAGCACGTTTTACCTCCTCCATCGTTACCAGCTGCATAAGTGAAGCATTGGTAGTTGCCTCTACTACTTTGGGGCATTGCTCCAGCACTGGGCATAAATTTCTTGCTCCTTCAGTGGTGTAGAGTAGTCGGCAAAAGTTGCTCACGTGTTGCTTTAGCTCTACTTCATTATTGCACTAGTTGGTTTCATCTATTTTCAATGTGCTGATTCTATTTCTTTGCCGACACTGCACGGTAGTCGCATGGAAAAACTTGGTGTTTCGATCTCCCCATTTAAGCCAGCTGACACGTGATCTCAAACCCCAGTACATCTCTTCTCGTCGCCAAGCAATTTCAATTTTCCGTTTAATGGTCTCAGTTGCCTCCTTAGTGTCTATGTCTCCTGTCCTATTTGTGAGTCCGACTAACTGTTTCTTGAGGGTTTCTATTTGGTGGTATGCATTTGAGAATTTGTTCCGACTCCATGATGTGAGTGCGGTAATGACTCATTCTTGTTTAGTCGCCACAGCCCCCTCCATTAGATTTGGGTCCCTCCATGCATTGGTGACAATCTCCTCATACTCTGTATCTTCTACCCAGAAAGCTTCCCACCGAAACTCTTTCCGCCTCGCTCTATGTTGTGGATGCAGTGACAATAGGATTGGGCTATGGTCTGACCCAATAGCCGGCAGAGCATGGGCTTCCGCATTCGGAAATGATACTCTCCAATCTAAGTCACTAAGAACTCTGTCTAGTCTTTTTTAACCAGATATGTTCCTTCCCTATTGTTTGACCAGGTGAAGGCGCAGCCCTTGTTTTCAATGTCCAGCAGCGCACAATCCCGAAGGAAGGTTTGAAAGGCTGCCAGTCTATAGTGGTCTACTTCTCTCTTCCCTGCTGTCTCCCAGTGGTGGAGAGTCTCATTGAAGTCGCCGAGACAAACCCATGGAAGATGATTGGACAAGTGAGTGTCCCGGATCATTTGCCACAAATTTAGCCTTGCGCGAAAATTGGTAGAGGCATGAATGAAAGTGATTCTGGTTTGTTTTCCACTGCTTAGTTCTTTACAGGTGATTTCTATCATTTCAGCTATGTTGATAATGAAGTCAAGAGAGATCTCTTCGTTCCATAACAGCGCTAAACCCCCTGCCATACCTACTGGATTCACTGTTTTTAGGTGCTGAAAGTGGAGCCTTCTCCTTATCCGATCCACCATGGCCTCCTTATTTTTTGTTTCCATTAGAAACACCAAAACGGGCCTTTCTTGAGCCACTATGGCTCTTAAAGCATGGAATGTCAAGGGTGTGCCCAGCCCTTGACAATTCCAGCTCAAAATCTTCATTTAATCCCTTGTGGCTCTTTTGGGCTAGCCACCACAGCCCTTGGGAGGTTGTCTTCAGCCATGTGAATTGGGGTGTCCGTTAGTACATAGTCATCAAGATTGTTTGAGCTTGATCGTGCCCCCTCATAAGGATTGAACATTTTTTGTTTCTTTGCAGAAGGGATTTTTTTACCAAAGTGTCCTTTTTTTCGCAACCCCTCTTCGCCTTCCTTGCTAGTTCTAGGATCTGGGATATCCCGGAGTAGTAGCTGTATGTGTTTTCTGGGCTTCAACGGAGCTGTCATTAGAAGGGTAAGTTCTAGGATTTTTTGTCCTGGCACAGCATTACTTTCTATAGCTTTTCCTGTGGCGATGCGTCGTAGTGCAGTAGGTTCTTGAATGGTAGGTTCAGGGCACATTGAGCTCTCCTCCGTATTCGGCAAAGTTGCCCCGTAGAACAGCTGCCAATACGGGCTATTCTCCCGAACCTCAAATTTCAGCCATTGGCCAAATTTTCCTTGCAAATTTCCTTCCAGGCCTGCTTCCTTGAATGGCACCATTTTACAGTCTGTGGCATAATGGCCGATACGGCCACACGAGTAACAGAAGTGGGGTAAGCGTTCATATTTGAAATCCACCCAATTTTTTATCCCCCGCTGTTGATGAGAGTGCTTGACTTCAAAGGGGCTCCCAAGTCTATCTCCACCTTGGCTTTCCCTTGTTTGAGGAAAGCATTATGTTTCATGTCCAGTTTGACTGCATGTACCTTTCCCAGCTTTGAGGGCATGGTACTTATAACCTCTTCTGTATTTCTTTCCACGGGTAGTCCTAGAAAGTGGACCCAGAAAGCACAGGTAGAGAAATCATAGCAATGCACAGGAGTGTTGGGTTCCCAGTGTCTAAGTACAAGCACATTGCTGGAAAAGCACCAGGCGCCTGCCTCGAGTACCTTTTGTTTGTCCAATTCTGATCCAAAGATGAAAGAGAAAAGCCCCGGCTCGATTTAAGCACATGTGACCTTCTCTGTCTTCCAAGCCTTTTTCATGGTGCTTTGTAGAGCTAGAAAGTTGACATTTGTTTTTGAATAGAGTTGGCATTCCTCTAATTTCGCAGTCGGGATGTCTTCTGTCACCTGTACTTCATCATTTTCCGCCCAAAGGTCTCCCAACTTTTCGATTAGTGCTGCTACTCGTAGTTCATTTTCAGCCAACCCATTCATTTTCAGCCAACTAAAAACAATCACTCCTAAGTTGTCTAGCTACGCGCTCCTCAAAGGATAAAAGGATGGCCACAAGCTGCCGATGGGGTGTACCTGTGAATCAGTGGTGCACGTTGGTTCAAAGCTAGGCGATATGTAGCTTCGGATTGCCAGGGATGTTGGGGTGCGGTAGTAAAATTCTCCAGCTTGGCATTCGATGACAATGGAGGTTGACGTGGCTCTATTGGGAGATGGGTTAAAGAGTTTAGTGGGGTTAGGGCTTGGGACAGAGGTTTGGCGGTGAAATTTGGTGAAGGGGTCGTTCTAGTATGGTGAAATGTGGGTGGATCAATAAACCAAACACTTGGTGTGCACCTCTGCCACTTATCTCAGCGAGGCGAGTAGGGAGCCACTCGATCACCCCCACTACCCATCACCAACAGTGGGCGGAGGAATTCAGGGTGTGGGGCCTGGAAAAGGGTCCAAGTAACAGGTCCTTAAAGAGAGGGTTTGGATTTCCTTGTAGGGAGAGCAGAGAGAAACTTCTAAAGCGTGGGGAATCTCACTCGCTCGTCGAATCGGCCGCCTTCAACTGGAGGAGCATCCGCAGCACGCCAAGGAGGAAAGAAATAAAATGGTGTACGGGACGAAAAAGGAGCTCCAGATCGAGACACAAGAGATGAAAGCTCCCATGAAAGGGAGGGAAAATCTCTCATGCGAGAGAGTTTGAGAGAAAAAGGGTTATTGCCAGCAACCCAGTTGGGAATTACTTACGTTGAAAAGGAAAGTTTTTGAATCGATTTCCGGGCAAACTTGTCTATTTCATCCTCCGCCATCCTTGGATTGGGGGAACAAATAGGCTATTCGCCGTGTTAAGCTATAGATGGATAATTTTTCTGTGTTTCATTTAAAAGCTTAGTGAAGATAGTCTATGTAAAGCTAATCGTTGCTACTCTCTTTTCTTTTCTTTTTTCAGATCTGCTCAAAGGATAGTGAAAGACTGAAAATGAGGAAGCTCGTGACCAATGATAACCTTATCGACTATGATGACGTGTGCACCGATCCAAGTATGACCCCAGAAAGAAGGGTTGTAAGAGTGGTCCTTGACTCTCTCATGAGAATATTAACGTTAGGCGTTGAGAGACATGTATCGTAGCATTTCATCTGAATGTGTGTAGTTTAGATGGAGATTGCAAAGAAAGCTAATTAGTCAACATATCCAATTTGTCCCACTTTCACTTAAAAAACTGTGCTAATGAATTATAGGCCAACTTGTATATATTAACTACTCCACACCAAATCAATTATCCAATATGAGATTTTTCTAACGCAACTCACATCTATATCTCAACAAGCCCACCCCCATTCAGTTCCTTTGATCCTTGCAAAGCCCACGTTTGCATAAATTGCTATAAGCGTCGTGACCTGCTCATCAAAATATTGGTGATTGTTGACTGATTTATCTATTGTCCAAATTTTTACGAGGACTTTTAACCATTCACCATCAGAGAAAACTAGTGGATTTGCAGTTCTCACTTCGAAGCGGACTCTGATGAAATTAGTCTGTAGAAAGTGCCATAGCAAACTTATACTCCAAGGGGAGCAACTACGAATGCGCTGGCCGAGAGAAGCACAGGGTAAACTGTACTCACTTGACAAGGATTGGGGCCTGGGTAACTATACTCACTTGAAAGTACTGGGCTGCCATCATTTCATCAGGCCAATTTCTAATCGACTCTACGCCAAATTGTCCTGCGCCATGGAATATGGTAAAGATATATATAATTTCTTTCCAACTGTTTTAAGAATGGTATAAAAGAAAGGCATAAAAATCAGAAAACCACACAAGAAACATTTTGTTACTGAGAAGTCAGCATCTTTTATGGTTTAAAAGAATAATACAACAGTCATTAGTGCCAGGCGACCTCCAAGAACAATTCCGGGACCAAAATTTTCTTTCAACTTCCTCCTATCTGGCTGGGGAGATGGCTCCACTGAATCTTTGGAGATTTTCAGGATCGTTCCTGAGATTGGTAGAAAAAATTAGTCAAACTGGTTTTTCTTGATCAGCTATGTTCAAAACTGGGAGTACAAGAATGAAAACTATCATCTTACCATTGTTTGATGTGGCACTGATTAAAACCATAAAGGCCACAAAGTGGAACTTCCAGATCAAAGCAATGAACTAAAGCCAAAATGCAAAAGCAAAATGATGTGACCGGATGCATGAAATTTCATGAGAGAATACTACTTATTAATGAGTCTGCCTTTAATGTAGGACACTTACCACAATATGCATCGTAACGGAGACGGCTTAGATCTGCAAAATGCTAATCAACTTATACTAAGCTAGTAACACAATTCGCAAAATGCAGAGACTTGGTGCATAATTCAATGGAAACACAATCAAAATCACCAGCAGTGTAATTCTTCTTTCTTTGAAATAGAGCCCAGGTGGTCAGCATGGCGCTTATAATGACACTCAAATGCGTTTCAGTGAGGACAATTTCCAATCACTTCCTAGCAGCATCAGCCACTAGTCCGCCTTCTTCAATGCAGTGGCTTCATTCACGCCATCTCCAGTCATACCACGTAAGTGCTTCCTCTCCTGCAGCTTCTTTGGAATTTTGTACTGGAGTTCTGACAGGTACTAGTCAGAATGTCAGTGAATTAAAATCATTTAGAACTCTGAAAGTAAAGATTTCACAATTCTATAAGGCTAAGCAAGGTAGCTACAGTTCTTGATTGATGTGAGTAGCTTTCCAATGGTGTCCCTGCTTCGGTTCTCTCTTGATACGCTCACAACTATGCCACATTAAGAAAATTCTAGAACGGTAAATTGTGTGGAATACAATGGTCGATCAAGGAATTCTCATCTTATAGGAAACGTTTGCTCAGAAACGTCTTCTCGACAGGATGTTCCATCTACAGGTGATTTCATTTGTAAGCTGGCACCTCAACCACCTCAAAATATGGTTGTCCATTAATAATTTGAAATTTGGCCCTTGGTTTATGTTTTGTTGATCAAGAGGATTAAAGTGTTATTAAGTATAATGAGATAATAACTTGCTAATGGGGAGATCCAAATTGAGCACCAATGGAACATATTTATCTTGCCTAGCATAATATTGCCATGCTTGAATAATCATGAAAAAAAATAAAATGATTGTCTAAAACAGGTAGAACTGAATCAATACGCTTCTACTGGTCCAATTTGAAACAGAAAAACGTCACTAAGAAATTAAAAGTTTCCCGCGAATAATGTGGAGAATTTTGAGTTATAATTCTTTCAATATCCTTTCTCGAAACTAGTGTGGCAGAGAACTTTTACTTCTGAAAATACAAAGACAAGCTGAAGACTTGGATCAAGAGTTTTCATGAGCCCTGCAGATGATAAAAGGAAAAGCTTGAAAGATGCTGTGTTGAAACTTGGAGGGGTATTAGGTGATACATGAGCAAGTTGTTAAACCCCAAATGAATAGAGTTGTTGCTGCTATCTCGGTGAAAATTATGTTTGAGTCATTAATTCATGAAGGGAAAGAAGCAGTTCCTCATGAGGTCAGATGGAGGATTGCTTGTTAGTTGTGTGTTTTTGGTCGACCAAGAGGAGTTTCGGACAATAGCGACCATGCACATCGTGTAGTCGGTGGGTCTCCCAGAGCGTGCACCTAGAGATACCAAACTCTTCCAAGAGTCCAATCTATCAAGTCCCAAATTCAACTCGATTTTAGCAAACTCCTGCAGTTAATGGCTCAAGACAATTAAATCTGAAAGATCCAGCCTCTTAATGGACGCATCCAGCAATATTCCACTTTTTTGCGCATGCCCCTACCTATCATGGCCATGAATTCTAGCCAAATTTTGCATTTTGTAGCAGTCAAAAGCTTCACAAACCAAATTACAAATCGTTCAGGCCTTTCAACGGACTTGCACGAAGACATATCTCATTGAAAGGTTGGACCTTTCTCAATCAAAATGTTTAAGCAAGTAATGGTTCAAGAATGCGTATATGAAATTCAAGGGTTTCATACGTTAAAATTATCTGATATCTCCAGGTGCAAGTCCCCTGAAGGCCGGACCTTCCGCAATCAACTCGTTTGAAGCTATTTGGTGATCAACTCGTTGAAAGCCTATATCTCAACTACTTGCACAATGAGATATCCAACACTTCCAAGAATTCCAGTTTATTAAGGTCTTGAATTTCAAGTAAATTTTGCATTGTTTAGCCTTTGATTGCTACAGACAATCTATATAAGATCCAGCCTAAGAGATATCCCACATTTTTTGACCACTTCAATCAAATAATTACTTGAATTACAACTAGGTTTTAGCAATTTGCAATAGCCAACCTCCTTATACTGTTGATTTGTGGGATCTCTAGCCTTTTGTGGATATGCATGAAAATATCCAACTCTTCCAAGAAGCCGGACTTATAATGGCCTCAAATTTCAGCAAGATTTGCTCAAGAGCATGCCTTTAAAGGTTCAAAAGATCTAATTGTGAAAGGCCCAGTCCTTCAATGGACTTGCATTATGATACATCTAACGTTTCCGATAGCCCCACATGGCCTCGGGTTTTGGCTGGATTTTCGCAAGAAGACGCCCTCACTTCTTTAGATAATTAAGTTACGGAAGGTCTACCTTTTGATGGATTTGCGCTAGATATTATCAAGACCAGATGAATTTGTACCCCCTGCTCCATCCATTATTGTTGTTTCATATATTTCATACGTTCATATGGGGAATCTAGAGATGCCTTCAAATTTTTACTGAGAAAATGGTTGTTAATTGACTAAAAACAAATCTTTTGTCATTGCCTTCTTGTGGTCCTCGAAGTATGCTCCTTAGTGGCTTTAACAACTAACCCTTAGAACTTGGATCTATCGAGACCTCGAACTTTAACAACATCTTCTTTTTTAGATTTCGATGGAGCATTCAATCCATCTAGATATTCAAGGTCATCAAGACTAGATGAATTTGTACCCCTACTCCATCCATTGTTGTCGTTTCATATACTTCATACGTTCATATGGGGAATCAAGAAATGCCTTCAAATTTTTACTAAAAAAAAGATTGTTAATTCACTAAAAACAAATCTTTTGTCATTGCCTTCTTGTGGTCCTCAACATATGTTCCTTGGTGGCCTCAACTAACCCATAGAACTTGGATCTATCGAGACCTCGAACTTCAACAAGATCTTCTTTTTTAGATTTCAACAAAGCATTTCATTCCATCTAGATATTTGAAGTCATCAAGACTAGATGAATTTGCACCCCCTGCTCCATCCATTGTTGTTGTTTCATATATTTCATACGTTCATATGGGGAATCAAGAGATGCCTTCAAATTTTTATTATAATTATTAATTGACTGAAAACAAATCTTTTGTCATTGCCTTCTTGTGGTCCTCAACTTATGCTCCTTAGTGGCCTTAACAACTAAGCACAGAACTTGGATCTATCGAGACCTTGAACTTCAACAAGATCTTCTTTTTGAGATTTCGACGGAGCATTCATTCCATCTAGGTATTTAAGGTCATCAAGACTAGGTGAATTTGTATCCCCTGCTCATCCATTGTTGTCGTTTCATATATTTCATACATTCATATGAGGAATCAAGAGATATCTTCAAATTTTTACTAAAAAAAATTTTGCTAATTGACTAAAAACAAATCTTTTGGCATTGCCTTCTTGTGGTCCTCAATGTATGCTTCTTAGTGGCCTTAACAACTAAGCCACTAAACTTGGATCTATCATACCTCAAACTTCAACGAGATCTTCTTTTTTAGATTTCGATGGAGCATTCATTCCATCTGGATATTCAAGGTCATCAAGACTAGATAAATTTGTACCCCCGCTCTGTCCATTGTTGTCATTTCATATATTTCACACATTCATATGGGGAATCTAGAGATGCCTTCAAATTTTTACTAAAAAAATTATTGTTAATTGACTAAAAACAGATCTTTTGTTGTTGCCTTCTTGTGGTCCTCGATGTATGCTCCTTGATGGCGTTGACGACTAACCCACTATTAATTCTTTATTGAAGAATAATTGCCGTGAACTCGAACAATTCATGTGATAAAATAGATTGGTTAATTGACTTTGATGTGGAAAACTGCTGAGCCTTTTCCCTTATCTCTAGGTATTATCCGATGAATATTCGTTCCATTCACATCCACAAGAGGGCCTTTTCTTTTCACTTCTAGAGGTCTTCCTCTACGTGTCCTTAGTCATTGCGTTTTAGGCACTATCCGGTGGTGTTTTCTATCTTGGCGTTGAATGGAGTCAATCGACAAGAGCTAATTTGATTATCATTTATGCACCACCAACTTGGCTAGCCCGTGAGATGCGTAGGAGGATTGTTTAATGTTTATATTTTTGTCCTCTTTGACCATGACGTTAATAATGTATCTCAAAGTAAAGGGGGAAAAAGAAGGAAAAAAGCGTAATAAATATGTTTCCACTATAATTAAATTACAATCACTAGTCTTTAAATCCGTGCTATGCACGCGAAAAAGGCTTGCGAAATAGATTACGGACAATAATAGTTCTAAAAGTATAATTGATCATAATGAGAATAATAATTTTTTGTAATATTGAAAAAAACGTATATATCCCTTCAGCTAAAGGAGAAAATTTTAGTTTGATTAAAGTGGAAAAATAAAAGAAAATATTTTCGAAAGAGCATGAAGATAAATGTCACTCATGCAGAGTGTCATTTTATTACAAAATTCGATATGGTATGAGTTTAATATCATTGACTCACCAAGAAATTGATATAATCGAAATATTTAGAAACGGCGACAGTTAGCATTTCTACCCAAATTGACCAATTGGGTCTAAATTAGATCAAACCGAAAAGCCTCACCCGGACATTAACCCAAAATCAGGTCCACGGGCGACAACTCTTTATCTTGTGGGTGCCACCGAAGAATGCCCTTGGAGCGAAGGCACTGGAGGCAGCACCATTGCTGGTCCCGTAGGGTCGGCACGGATCCCAAGAAGCTCTAATTTGGGGGTGTTGGAAGAGATCGATAGCCAGGATGGAATCGAATGACTCCGGGTGACTTCCCTCCAAGATACAACAGACATTGACGTTGGGGACGGGAATGTCTTTGCCACCACCATCAACTCAAACAGTAGCTTTCCCCTCTTTTTGTCCATTAATTTTTGCTGTTTGTTTCCTCTGTTCTTGTCCTTCAATGGAGGAGTTGTAGAGGATGAGGACGGAGAAAGAAATACTTTTGGACTCGAACAAGCTTTTATTAGAAAGTGTCAGGATGGAATCGAGTTCCGGTCTGTGTCCTAGCTTTTGACATCGTTTCTCCCTGAGGGCGCAGCCAAATTGCACAAAATTAGTATTGTTCTTGATAACTGGTCCAAATTTAACTATAACTTTCCGTAATTACGAGTAAATTTACTTGAACAAAAGACTTCGTCGCCCTATTCCCCTATTTCGTAATTATCACTTTCCTCTATCAGGACTTTTTTTCCTTTGATATGAATACTGACCGACTTATTAGGTGTACAAAAGGTGCTACAACTTTAAAATATATATTGTTAAATATATATATATATATCCACAATACCACATAATATAGTTATATTATAACATGACTACAGTTCAATCACATGTCATTATCAACATCTAGTAAGGTTTTCTTTATGGTCCATCAGCACATACTTTCGGATGGCAAGCATAAGTGCCGAGAACTTGCACGCATACTTTTGGATGTCATCACCGTATTACAGCTAACATGATGCCTTCCGAAACGTTATACCTCGAATTCTCAAGAAAGAATTGATGCCTCAGCTGTTGCTTCAATTCATTCCATGTATCGACTTGTGTGTGACCAATTATATTAGGTATTTACTCAGCTGGCGCTACAAATCATTATTCTCTCTAAGTTTTTCTTGGCCTTGTTTGGGTGGGCTTTCTAATTAGCCATATCATCTATTTATCCCTAAAAATTTGCGAAATTGCTTTATTTAGTTGTCATCTCTTTTATAGTTGAAACTTCTATTATTGTTTAGCTTTATATTTAAGAATTGAGCTTCCATTTTGCAGATTTGCTGCTGCACAAAATCCAAGACACCTACGCGAAATGCTTCTAATAATCATGCAAGCTGTGAGGCTAAACGAGGACATCAAAACAAGTAGAATGTTGAGAGGCCTTTGGTTCGTTCTTCATCAACAGCATGAGGTATTGTTAGTAATTAAATTAAATTCATTGGATGTTGTCAATAATGCAATGAAGTCATTGATTAATGAATATGTCCATTTGACTCTCAAGATGGATGCACGCATTGAAGAAGAGTCATCATTGTACCATAGCTTTTGAGATGCCTATTCGTATTTTTATGTTATGACTATTTGTGTTTCGAGGTCTAATCGATATTTTATAAGTTCCTAGGATTTTATCTCCTCGGAATGCTTGCTATATTTGAGAGGAAGAGTAAGAGTCATGTAACAAGTCTATCAAAAGGAGAGTCTTCTAATTATTTTTGATAAGGTGAAATAAATCGACAAGCCTATCTATTTCCTTCTCTTCTTTGTGTGAGTTGTGAGTGTCGTCAATCAAAGTTATTCACCTTCAAACTCCATAGATCAAAGTTAGACTTCCAAGAATTTGAGCCTTTCTCCCATCAAGTTAGTATCAAAGAACATGATTGTGATCATGGCCTCAATAAACACTTAGCTTCCTCTTCAACACCCTCATTTACCAAAGAAAATCATGGTAACTGGGCTATTAGAATGAAAGCTCTACCGGCGCCTACGGTGTATGGAAACTTGTCAACACTAGCTATGATGAGCTAGAGGATGAAGCCACCTTGAACTAGAACCAAAGGAATGCCTTGAAGAAGGTTCAAACAAAAGATCAATATGCCCTATCAATTATCTATCAAGCTTTAGATGATTTTATGTTAGGAGATTTTTCACAACACACACCAAGGAGTACAAACAGTTCAGAAGATTCGCCTTCAAACTTTGAAAGGCAAATTCAAGGTAATTCATATGAAAGAATTTAAATGGATTGTTGATTATTTCACAAGAGTTAGATTCGCCTTAAAACTTTGAAAGGTGAATTCAAGTTAATTCATATGAAAGAATTTGAATGGATTGCTAATTATTTCACAAGAGTTTTGGCGATTGTCAACCAAATGAAAAGAAATGGACAAGACGTCGCAGATGTTTGTGTTCTCAAGAAAATACTTCGTTCCTTAGACAAGAAGTATGACCACATTGGTGTTGTAATCGAAGAATCCAAAGACCTAGATGCCATGACGATCGAGCTTCTAGGTTCATTACAAGCCCATGAAGAAATATTCATAAGAAAAAAGATTGAACCGGTAGAGAAAGTTCTCCAATGTGATTGACCATCCGAGATGAGAAGGAGTAAAAAAGAGAACCCGTGCAAATTCAAAGGACAAATCAAGACCGTAATCGAGGTTAAGGCCGAAGTCGCTTTCAAGGAAGAGGTCGAGGATGAAGCAGAGGAGACATTGCTTGAAGTGATGGTAGATACCAGAATTAAAGAGGTGTTCATGGAAGAGGAAAGAACTCGATAGGCCAATGGTATGATAAATTTAAAATTCAATGTTATCATTGAAATAAACTTGGTCATTATGCTTCTGACTGTTGGTACAAAGAAAGAACCGTGGCAAATGAAAAGGTAAACTTAGTGAATGATGCTAGCCAAGTTCTTTTATTGGTATTCAAAGAAGATGAAGGAGGTCAAAATGATAAGTAGTACTTGGATACCAATGCAACCAACCACATGTGCGGGCAAAAGGAGATGTCTGTCGAGTTGGATGAGACAATTAAAGGAAAAGTCTCTTCCAGTGATAACTCCAAAATTCCTGTCGAAGGCAAAGGTACAATTTTGATTTATTTGAAGAATGGGGAACATCAATTTGTTATTAATGTTTATTATGTTCCAAAAATGTCAAGCAATATCTTGAGTTTGGGGCAGCTTCTAGAAGAAGGCTATATTGTTTATATGAAAAATCTTAGTTTTGCTCTAAGAGACTAGAATAATAAACTGATTGCAAATGTGAAGATGTTGAAGAATAGAATGTTTATTCTCAATATAAAGAATGAAATATCTCAATGGTTGAAGGCGTGCATGGATGATCCTTCATGATTGTGGCATTTGAGGTTTAGCCATCTCAATTTTGGTGGTCTCAACCTACTTTCTTGCAAGAAGATGGGTTATGGCTTACCACTTATTGATAATCATGATCAAATATGTGAAAGGTGTGTCATTGGTAAGCATTCTAGAACTAATTTTGCGAATGAAGCAACTTATCGAGCGAAGAAGCCACTTGAGTTTATTCATCCTGATGTGTGTGGCCCAATCACTCCTCATTCATATGGTAATCATCGATATTTTGCTACTTTTATAGATGATTTTACTCATAAAACTTGGATGTATTTTTTGAAAGAAAAGATGGAAGTATTTGATACTTTCAAATATTTCAAGAACTCGGTTGAAAAGAAGAATGGCTATTTCATCAAAGCCCTAAGGACCGATCATGGTGGAGAATTCACTTGAACCATATTCAACAAATTCTAAGAGGATCTTGGTATTTGGTATTTTCTGACAGCTCTGTATTCTCCTCAATAAAATGGCATAGTTGAACGAAAAGATAGAACCATTCTTCACATGTTTCGAAACATATTGAAAAGCAAAATTTTGCCTAAGAGCATTAGGCTGAAGCTATTTTTAGTGCGGTCTATCTACAAAATAGATGTCCCACATATGGACTTAAAGTCTCTACTAGAGGCTATTTCATAATTGAGAATTTTCGAGAGCATTGCCTATGCTCATGTACCGGAGCAAAAAATATCAAAGCTGGAAGACAAGAGCAAAAAGCTCATCTTTATCAGGTATGACTCATCTCCAAAGCCTATCGATTATTTGATTTTAACACTTTGAAAGTGTATATAAGTAGAGATGTCAAGTTCGATGCAAAGGCAGGTGAGAAGACAATCCAAAAGAAGAATCAAATGGTTATGGTGATTCCAACCAAATGGAGTTGAAGGATCATTCTACACCTTCCTCTCTAATTTCTTCTTCAAGTTCATCATCACCAACCTCTTCAAATGGTGTCGATGAACTGCTAGTACCAAGATTGAAGAAATTGTCTAATATTTATGAAGCTACCAATGAGCTTCACCTTATATGTCTTTTTGCATATTGTGAACCACTTGTCTATGATGATGCTGCCAAAGAAGAAAAATGGAGGAAAGTCATGAATGAAGAAATTGAAGCCATTGAAAAGAATCAAACATGGGAGCTTGTTGATCTTCTGAAGGATAAGAAAGCGATTGGTGTCAAATGGGTGTATAAGGCCAAGAAGAATGAGAAAGGAGAAGTGACAAGGTATAAGGTTTCATTAGTTGCAAAAGGGTACAAGTAGAAAGCTGGAGTCAACTCTAATGAAGTTTTTGCCCCTATCATTTGCATGGAAATGATTAGATTGATCATTTCCAATGTGACTCAAAATGATCGGCGAATTTATCAAATGGATGTCAAATCAACATTTTTGAATGGCATCCTTGAGAAAGAAATTTATCTCGAACAACTCGAGGGGTTTGTTGTAAAAGAACATGAAGGCAAAGTGCTGGGGTTGAAGAAAGCTCTATATGGGCTTAAGCAAGCACTGAGATCATGGAATTTCAGAATCGATGCTTACTCAAGGCAAGTGGATTCCCTTAATGTCCATACTTGCATGCACTCTATTTCAAGCAAGAAAGAGGTGATGTTCTAGTAGCTTATTTATATGTCAATGACCTTGTTTTTACAAGAAATAATCCCGCAATGATGGATGCTTTTAAAGCATCGATGGTGAAGGAATTTGAGATGACTTATCATGGTCTCATGAATTATTTCCTTGACATCAAAGTGAAGCAGAGTGTGGATGGGATTTTATTTCCCAAAAAGGATATGCAGAAAATATTATTGAAAAATTTAACATGAAGAAACCATACACTAGTCAATACACTAATGAGTGCGAAACTAAGCTTTCCAAATTTGATAATGGTGTCAATGTTGATTTGACATATTATAGAAGCTTGATTGGAAGTTTGAGATATTTAACATGTATGAGACTGGATATCATGTACGGTGTTGGAATTGTGAGTCGATACATGGAGAAGCCAAAGTCATCTCATCTTAAAGTAGCAAAGAGGATACTTCACTACATCAAAGGTAATGTTACTAATGGTTTACACTACTATCTGTCTAAATCTTTTCAACTTAGAGCTTATTCAGATAGTAATTATGGTGGAGACATCAATGATCGAAAAAGCACGACAGGCTTTGTATTTTTTTTTCTTATATGATACTGCTTTCACGTGGTCGCCAAAAAAGCAACCCATTACTACTCTATTGACATGTGAAGCTGAATATGTAGCTGCACCCTCATGTGTTTGTCATGCAATATGGTTGAGAAGACTGCTTAAAGACATTCATATGGAGTAGAAGAAGGTAACGGAGATTTTTATTGATAATGTTTATGCTATTGCTTTGGCAAAAAATCGAATCTTTCATGAATGAAACAAATATATCGATGTTTGATATCACCTCATTCAAGAACAAGTGAGAGAGAAATAATTGAAGTTTTCCATGTGAAGACGAGAGATAAAGTTACAAACATTTTTACCAAACCTCTCAAAATCAATGCTTTTCGGAAGTTCAAGAGTGTGCTTGGAATGATCAATGAAAGATCATTTGGTTTAGGAGGAAGTATTAGTAATTAAACCAAATTCATTGGATGATGTCGACCACGAAATGAAGTCTTCGATTAATGAATATGTCTGTTTGACTCTCAAGACGGATGCTCGCATTGAAGAAGAGTGATCATTGTAGCGTAACTTTTGAGATGTATGTTCATTTTTCTATGTTGTAATTGTTTGTGTTTCAAGGTCTAATCAATGTTTTGTAAGTTCCTAAGATTTGTTCTCCTCAAAACACCAGCTATATTTTAGAGGAAAAGTAAGAGTCATTTAACAATTTTATAAAAAGAGGAGTCTTGTAATTATTTTCAATAAGGTGAAATAAATCAACAAGCCTAACTGTGATGACCCCGACTCCGTCTCCAGCGTCTTGAGCGACAAGGGTTATTTTTGCAACGTCCTAGGCTCATTACCATCTCGTTTCTTTTATCTTATTATTATGTACATGCAAAAATGTGTACAAGTATTCTCCTAGACAAACAATAGCTGGAAATCAAGGATAACACCATGGATAAAACATACTACTTTATATCATAACAGTACATTTACAAGCCCATTTTCTACAGGCCCCCTATCCTTTTTACATCACACTACAATTATCTGCATAGGCCTGGGGAATGCATAGGCCTGGGGAATTCCTCTAGTATGACTACAGCTCCCAAGACAGGTGTGAGACTTCCATGCCTACACGTCTAAAAGATAAGGGAGAGAGTCAAGGGACTTAGTAAATAAAACCACTAATTCTCTACTAGGAGGACATCTCATTGTCAAATTATAGCAGGTACAACACTTGCATTACAATGCCGATGGCAAATCAATAGCAAATTTATTGCTACACCTTGAGTATCATGTCCATTACAGCATATTTTAGTGCATGCTTACCTTCGACTTTGTCGCAACCTCACCTCGGGTGCACTACCTAGGGTTTGGCTAATGGATTACTAAGCCTAAACTTAGCTCGGGCTCTCCCAAATCCATACCAATTCGCGACCTAGAATTCAAGTTTTTAGTATGTAAATGATTTTCAATTATGAGTCGCCACTAATCTATTTTTGGTGGGTTGATTAGAAACTCAAGTAAAGTAACGGGAGAATTACTTTACTCTTACAAACCAGAGACTATGGGATCGGGGACTTGATTACGTTGGATTTCTCTAACGCCCTTTTGGTACATTTTCTCTTTTATTTGAAAAAAATGATTTGCAGGCAATTTGTATTGATTTTAATTTACTTCCTAACATGCAATGTGATCATGCAAGTGTGCAATCATTATCTAACATTTAATAAAGCAAAGCAATAAATAAATTGCAAGCACAAGGAAGAGATACTTATCCAAAGCAACAAAAGCATATGCGATATTAGCTTAAAAATCACATCAATCATCCTAAATATGATTTCTAATTAACATGCAATCATTCAAATATTTTTTAAGGTTTTCAATTATTTAATGAGGCCTAAAACTACGTGCAATGCATGCAATGACGTACAAAAATGTCTAACTAAAGAGATGTGCCACGAGATAACCTAATTCTACGTGTGACACACATGATTTTTTATATTTTCTTTTTCTTATTTTTTATTAAATTCGAAATTAATATTGCCCAATAATTAAACATGAAATTAAAGAAAATTTAACATCCTAAATTAATGTTTTTTGTATTTTTTATTTTAAAAATTCGGAATAAGAAATTACCCTAAATATGCAATATTACCCCAAATTAATGTTTTTTTAAAAGAAAATAATTCAAATTAGGCAAATATAGAAATAAATCACATCCACATTGAGCACGACACCAAATCACGTAAGATACCATCCATGTCTATTTAATATAGAAATAAATTAGCGAATCATATCTCGGGCGTGAAATCGGATTAGCCAATTTTTCAGAAAATCGCAAATCATATCTTGGGCATGAGATTGGATCAACGATTTTTCCGTGCGATTGCGAGTCATATTTCAGGCATAAAATTGGACTAACAATCATATGCACATTGTGAAATTAGGAAAATTTCCTAATTTAAAAGGCTACTCAATATTGCAAACGGGATAATATATCATGAATTTCAATCTCATGCATCAACAATATTTCAAATAAGGAAACAAAGTATACAAAAATTAGACAAGATATTTTACCTAATTCGAATATTTGCTTTTGAATTTGGCAATTTGCGAACCTTAATCGAGTGATGGATCGACGGGGCTTACTCAATGGTGGTGATTTCGGCGGCGGCTCCACTTTGGCCAATTGGAGCAAGAAGTTGTTCCACAATGCTCGAAGTAGCAACCAAAAAGAGCAGTAGAGTCCTAGTAAGTGGCGGTCAAAAAGCAAAAACAAAAATTATGAGCTTCAAAACTTGAACCCCTTTTTTTGTCTTTTCCTCCTTTGCCTATTTCACGAATGAGCAAATCCGCCTTGCAAGCAGTCAAGGGGCGTCGGCTAAATCATCATTGACTACAACAACAAAGAAATAGTGCTACATCTTGGAGTTGATGAAGCTCAATCATGGCTACGAGGGCTCATGCTCGAGGGAGACAACCTGCAAACTCTCTCTTCTCAATATGCTGAGCCATCTCTCTCTATATGGGGAGCCTACACTCTGCTCTCTCTATCTCTCATGCTTTCTCTCTGCCTTTTCTATATTTTTTTGTGTCCCTATGGAATTATGTGGCCCCCTTTTTATAAGTGAGAGGACTATATTATTCAAGGAAAGAGGATAAATTTGAATATTACCTATTTAGCTCTTGTATCCCACGTGCAAATTTTTTCAATATTTCATCCGACACCTTCCCTAGATATTAGAAGAATAATGCAAATCTTCTCGGGAATATTCTCCTTTTCCAACTCGTCACTCCTTAACGGGTCTAGCCAAATTCTCTTTTATTGTGGGCTTAATCCAACTCGTTAAATTAAAGCTTAAAACCATCAATTGGAGCTCATCTGCCATCGGTCCATTGCAAATGCAATAATATTAAATACTCCTAAAACTATATACTATGCAATTTAATTCTAATATTTTTTTTTAGGGGTTAAAATTAATCTCTAAATTTTGTGCATTAGATTACTAATGATCAATCAAAATTTAGGTGTCAACAGACTTATCAATGAACACATCAATCAATCATACTTATGCATTTACCAGCACATATAAAAGACTCATTTAACTTCGTCCTAACTCGATTAGGCCTTCTCAACTTGACTAAGGCTTCCAACTTCATGTTGGGCTTCCTGGCTTGACCAGGACATCTTGGCTCAACCGAGACATCCCGAGGCTAACTTACCCAAGGTATCCAAGCTTAAACACGGGCATCTAGTTCTCATTAACAATGCTTCACATTAGCATGGGGCATCGTCGCCACCTAAGGTGGCGACAGTTCTTATCTTTCATTAGGTGATCACATGCGGTGCATCATACAAGCCGGTTTCTTATCTTTCCTCTTAGCCAACACACATTAGGCCTAAAGGCTTGCTCATTCAAGAGAGTGTGCATAACCCCCAATATCATACAATATAAAATACCGGGCATGATTATTGGCTCGTGGATTAAACTAAACACCTAGGGCCGATCCACGTACCACACAAGACTTGGAACTAGCACACATCAATGTCACACCAAGACCTTATGGGCTTAAGTGATCCCTGTACCAAATGAGACTAAGATCCGACACATTTCAATGCCGGTACAAGACCTTGCGGTCTTAGCAATCCTCGTGCTGCACAATACTTGAGTTCAACGTATCTCAATACCAATTCCAAAGTCTCGCAAGCTTAGGCCATCACGACTTAACATCAATTCCAAAGTCGAACAAACCTCAACCTTATCCTGGGACATGAATGAGCGCGCATGTGAAAGCATGAGCAAACCACACAAAATACTTCATTTCATACACACAGCTTGAACACTTCATACGCACAGCTTGAATGGGTGAGCACCTAACTAGACTCAACGACGGAGTCTATCACCCTAGAGGAGAGTTAATGACTTCACTTACCTTGATGAGCCTTAAGAACTTAAGAGGAAGTGACTTGGTGAGGGACAGCGGCGCAAGGCCGAGTGAAAGAGAGAGTAGGTGTGTAAGGACAAGAGAGGAGAAGAGGGTTTGAAGGTGAAAATGAATGAGAGGCACCTTCTATTTATAGGCATCAACCTCATCATTGCTTATCCAAATGACCCAATCATCTTCCTTGAAGTGTGCTTATAAGGTCAATGTGACAGGTCTAACTTAGCAAGGTGGCACGCTTAAGCTTATGAAGTGACAATCTAATGCCCTAATGGAATGATTGGAGGCTCATTTGTCTCTCTTCCGTTGGTCCACGTAAGCCCCTTAATCCATTCTTGAAGAACAAGTCATCTTGAAGATGTGGCACTCTAAGGTGGGTAATGTGGCACCTAAGCCTTAGGGTAATAATGAAAGTCCTTTGTGCCATGAGTCACTAGTTTAATCCTCAAGGCAAATCTTAAGTCATGATTACATAATCTTCCTTAAGCCACCTAAGATGATGAATCACCATTGGCATTAAATAACCAATTGGGTTCTAGAATCTTATATATTATCCTTATTCCAAGAACATGGCAAACATGAGAATTCAGCCATTGGAAACGCTCACGAGGTTGAGTGAGGGCTCCTTAGGTTCACCCATGATCAACCATCCTGACCCATCCGAGGTTCGTAGCCAAAGCACCCTTAACGTGCTTGGCCGTAGGCAAAATTTGCCTCCTCAGCTAAGTCGGTGGCCCAGTTTATGAGCTCTATGGCTGGCCCCTTAGTCAGCACTAGCCAAGCAAACTGAGCCCAGGACTAGCCCCTGGCTTGTTGCAAGGCCAGGCATAGGGCTTGGCACATGACCAGGCTCCTGGCTAGGTCCGTGGTCCTTGCGGCTGGGTCTAAGGCTTGGTCCAAGGCCGGTCCATGGCCTAACACAAGGCTTGATTCATGGTTCGGCACCTAACCTAGCAGTAGGGTCGCAGAGCCAATCCAAGACCTATCCAAGACTAGTCCCTGACCCATCACAGAGGGCCCGTGGCCGGTCCACAATTGGTCCATGATTGAGCATACTTGGTTTGTGGTTGGCTCTTGGTTATCATGTGGTTGTGTGGGATCGGTCGATCCGTGACTGACACATGATTGCATAGGATCGACTCATGGTCATCCACAGTCGGTAGATGACCACGCGGAATCATCCATGACCGGAACATGACCACTTGGGATCAATCCATGATTGTCCATCGATCCGCGATGGTAGGTGATCATCCCATAACCAAATCTTATGGTCGAGTGGCTGTTCCATGGCCGTATAGCTTGGGTCACCTGCATGGTCGGTGGATTGGTTCATTGCCGATCTCTCGATCAAACCATGGCCGGTCCTTCGATTAGCCCATGGCCAATCCCTTGGTCAGCCTTCCGACTGGGCCGATCAGCTCAAGACCGATCCTTGGAATGATCTATGGCCGATCCTCACCATTGGCACACTGATTCCATAGCCAATCCTCATGGGGTCGGAATCATGGATGTTACACTATCTATCTCTTTCTCTTCTTTGTGTGAGTTGTGAGTGTCATCAATCAGAGTTATTCACCATCAAAGTCCATCGATCAAAGTTTAGACTTCCCAGAATTTGAGCTTTTCCCCCTTCAGGTATAATAAACAAACTGTGCAATTTCCAAATTTAGCACAAGGGATTTATTTAGTGAAATGTGCCTAGAAATGCATTAGTTTGGTGGATATTCACATGGTCATAGATGCCATATTCAAGATTTGGAACTTCAAGCATTTTATCGATAGTTGGACGACATGAATTGTTTATGCAGCTTTCTTTTAAGGCAAATGGTCACTCCGTCTGTTTTACAGATGTGGATTTCTGCATGTTGTGTGGCTCTCTCCAGTTGTGAAGTCATATTCTCATTAATGATCTTTCTGTTTTGAACCATTCTGCTTATTGCTTACGTAAAAATGAAAGCTTAGAATAACTTCCACAGGAAAGGGTGTAGTTTTTTAGGGCAAATCAGAATTTCAAATGCTATATTTGCACTTTTTGCGCAGCGTGTTCCACGTAGGGGGTATAACTTATACATTTTTCTAGAGATGTTACTTGGCATTTCATTTGACATAAGCTAGATCCTCTCCTTACACTTTTCATTTTTTTCTGATAAGTTTCTTGAGAATGACGAGGACGAGGAAGTTGAGCTAGTGGCTCTAAGTTGCGCCATAACAAATTCTGCTATTTTTAGCTAAAATCATGCGACCAGAAGGCATAATTGCTGGAACATTTTCTCATACTTGGATCAGCGAAGTAGATTGAACCACAATGGGGCTCTGAATTTATGTGCCAGATATCAAAATAAGTATAGACTAAGGGTTGAAGGAGAAAAGAGTTGCTGATGCCGATCACCCAACGTCGATTGTAGCAACTGGATTATCATTGATGTCAGAAGGATTCGACAGCAATCGAAATTATGGAAGCAAATGAAACTGTTGCACCACTTTTCACTACTGTAATTGATGTGGGGAAGCTGTACCAGACATGCTTGAGTAAGTATTTGTTTCCCTGTAATGCATTACGAAACCGTGATGTTTATATAGGAACTCTATGTCGGGAGAAAGTATTTGTTTCAGTATGAATGTGTTTCAAATAAGAAGGAAAGCGGATTTTTGGTCTGCTTAGGCCGCTGTTTGTGATTGGGTACTATGGTAGGTTTATGACTAATCAACTAAATTGTCGTGCCCTCAAATCGAATCAGACTCGTATTGATGCTTTATGTCTATAGTTATACTGTCAAACACATGTAAGGTAACTGAAGTATGTATACTGGTCATATCATTAAAGTGAAACTCAAACATTAATTATCGAAGATCTCCAAGATAATTTCTGGTCTCCAAAATAAAACATACCACCGAAAATGCATCCAAAGTTTTAATACATCCATCATTAATAAAATCAACGAATCTTCTCCTTAAAAAATGGTAATGATCAAGAAATCTAGAGAATTTTCAAGTATGTTCCAGAAATCACCACGTAATCTCAGTTTGCTAAACATCCCCAGTGATTTCCACTAAATCTGAAATACATTGACACAAATGAATGGGCTCATTAGCTCAGTAAGTACTTCTTTACATCAACGAGCGATCGGACGTGTAGCTTTTTTGCTTATGGAAATAATTCAGCAGAAGTCCGAGTGTATTTTAACACAACAGATATCCAAAATAGTTTTGATATTTATCAACAGATATACATGATAATATGAGTACAATCACCCATCGTCTAATCACAACACAATACACATACCGACATCATCATGCGACATCATCATGCGGTCAGACAAATGTAATTTTCAGCAGAGAAGGTACTGGAATATACCGACATATATTCCAGTATCCGCATCATCCACTGTTATAACAAGTTTGTCATTATGCATGAGCGAACTCGCTCT
The DNA here is from genome assembly GCA_014182845.1 of Corymbia calophylla. NCBI lineage: Eukaryota > Viridiplantae > Streptophyta > Magnoliopsida > Myrtales > Myrtaceae > Corymbia > Corymbia calophylla. The sequence continues at coordinate 17,080,588 of CM024695.1, read as the reverse complement.
TTTGGCAAACGAATCACATCCTTTGTTCGTGAAAGCGAGCCGCTGTGAACAGTGATGTTAAAGAAAAAGCGTCTGGGCCGCCAGGGTAGACTTGGCGAGTGGCTCTTGACTGCTTTTTGCGGTGCTAGTAGAAAGTCTTTCAGCCTGTCTGGACAGTGGGGAAGCGTCCCGACACTTCTTTCCTGAGATGAATGAGATAAGTCAAAAAAGTGGGTAAAGCTAGCGGGAAATTATGCCACTTGATCTCGGTAAATGGTGGGCCTCATTATAGTAGTCATTATGGTCTCGATTTCGTCCGCTGGAATTGAATAATTTAATAGATATAATACCCCAAGGGCGTCCATGATGTTAGTGGTTTAATTAAACTGTCATGTCATTTACTAACGTTTTGGGTTTATTAGCCTATTCAAAAAGATCACCATGAATTTTAGTTTGATGCAAGTCCCTAATTTCAACATGATGTTTGATGCAAGTCCCTAATTTCAACATGATGTGAGATGGGCCTCTCAAATCGTAAGTGGTTCAATCCATACGTTGGTTTAATTAGATTTTGAGGGAACTATCAAGTATACATACTCGAAATTTTCATAAAGTTCCAACTTTAAAGCTATCGCATAATCTTGCTTTAAGTTTATTAAAACCTTTCCATAAGGTTTCTTACTCTCCATATTCACAATTCATTGAATGGTTCGATTAGTTTCCGAGTCACTATCATCCTTGCCATTCTTCATTAAGTTTACTGGATCGGTGTCTCATGTTAGTTTATTAAAATTGTAAAGGGATTTGATAGGATCAATTGAAAGTTCGGGATTTACATACAAAAGTTGAGGGACTTAACTAAATCAACTAAAAGTTCGGCTATGACATTGCATACTAGAAACAAAATTTAGAGACTAGTAGGGTCATTATCCCGTTCGAAACAGAAAACTAAATTGAATGATGTCGATCTGATACATTTTGCAAATTCTTTCCCGATCCCCGTTGCGACAAGCTGGAGACAAAAGTGAATAAGACCTCCACAGAAGCCTTCCCACAACTATTGTTGGTGCCACAAATCCAAAGTAGAATTGCCGACGCGGCAATTTCGTATAATATTCACGGGTAAGTAGTAGTGAAATAATTTAGATGGTGGGATTGGTAACAACTAAGGGTGCTTTTATTTTGAGGTTGAAAAATATTTTCTTAAAATCAATAGCTTGTAATGCTCACAAAAATAAATCGACGTAAAATATTTTCATTGTTTCAAAAATAATTAAACACAAATAATTGTCGATATTATAAATATTTTTAATTGACTAATTATGTTAAGTGATATAAGCAATTATTTTTAGAAAATATTTTCCAATTCATTCATTTTGCACAAAACAAATAAGATATTTAAAACTGTCTAAGCCCGCAAAAGAGGAGCAACTGTTCTTAGCAAGAGTAATTATTTCTAGCTAGTGACTTGCATACCAGATAGACAAACAGTCCACAGGAAAAGCTAACTTTAAAACTTACAGTCTCCTTCGGATGCTCGAAATTTCTTGCCTTTGAGATCACGGAGTTGCTTCAACGTGACAGCACAGAATGGCATTTCCAGGGGTACTCGAACGCGGAGGTCCTGGGAAACTTGTCTCATGGTCGGTCGAAGCCGTGGATTAGCTTGCAAACACTTGAGTGCTAGCCGTGCGATAGAGACCACATCTTCTGCATCTTGAAGTCGAACTCTAGAAGGCGAGATACGCTGATCTAGCACATCCTTCAACAGTACTCGCGAGTCTGTTTTGGTGGATGATGAACATTCCCAGGAGACAAGATCTCCCGGATGCTTTCCCATGATTGTCTCTAATGCAATGACTCCAAAACTGTACACATCGCATTTTTCAGTTGGTATTGGAGAATAAGCCAGCTCTGCAAGTGAAGATTTCAAAACTTGCTCATAATCTCATCACCTACACTTAAGTCAAGAGCATTGATTCCTCTTCATGTGACAGGTTTAGGTAATTCATTTTGATTATTAAAATTTAGTATCCTTGATCTAGCCAGATCAATTGCAATGCCTTTCTGGATCTTTAATGTCATTGGAAAGGAAAGAAATTCCAAAGGTCATAATTACCTGGGGCAATATAGCCGATAGTACCGGCTACTGCAGTCCAATTTGATGAATCTGGCCTCAATAGCCGTGCTGTGCCAAAATCAGAAACCCGAGCCTCATAATCAACATCCAACATAACATTATTGCTGGTCAAGTCTCGATGAATCCACTGAGGAAAACAATCATGGTGCATGTAGGATAATGCATCAGCAACTCCTCGAACTATGTTTACCCTTCTGTCCCAAGCAAACTCTAACGCTTTCTCATCATTGCTCAAAAGTGTTCTCAAGCTTCCTCTATGAATGTACTCATACACCAGGAAAGAATGTTGCGCATGAAAGCAAAACCCATAAAGTTTGACAATGTGGCGATGGCGGATATTTGATAAGGCATGAATCTCCCTCTCGAAAGATACGAAGTCGAGGAACTCCTCTTCAAAGGATGAAGAAATTTTCTTGACAGCAACAATTTGACCTGTTAGGAGTTCTGCTTTATATACAATACCGTATGCTCCTTCTCCCACATAGAACTTGGAGTCAAATCCTTCTGTGGCCTCCAGGATTCGCTTGTAGAAAGCTTTACCATCATAACTCAAAATGTGCAGATAGTCTAAATTATTCGATTGACCAAAGTTCTCTCTCTTGATATTCTTTCTTTGACAACGTACAAAGATCACAAGACTAATCAAGATTGAAGCAAGAAGCAGAAAACCCGTGAACGAAAGAATGAGGATAGTAGTATTTCGTTGGCCACCATTACCTTCCTTGTTCATAGGATAGTTGCATTGATGTAAACCAACAACATTCCCACAAAGCCCTGTATTATTTTGAATAGCCTCGAATGGAGCCTCATTGAAAGCCTTGACATTTGGGAGAGGACCTTCTAGGTCATTGTAGGATACATCGATGGAAGTCAAGGCAAACATATCACCAAAAGCACGTGGGATGAAACCAGACAGACTATTGTGGGAGATATTCATGGTTTCGAGAACTCTCAGGTTTCCTAGTTCTTGTGGTATTCCTCCTGTCAATAGATTATGACTCAAATCAAGAACATTCAAGAACCGCGCATTGCCTATCTCCAGGGGAATGCTTCCCTTGAGTTTATTTTTGCTTAAGTTCAGTCTCAACAAGTTTGTGCATTGAATGAGTTGCACTGGGATTGATCCGCTCAAATTATTTGACGCTAGGTCAAGATGTTCTAGTTTGGATAAAAGTCCAAATTCATTGGGAACATCACCTGTGATCCAATTATTGTTGAGATTGAGATATAGCAAAGACAACAAGCTTGCCAATTCCCTTGGAATCACTCCCCTCAAATTATTTGAAGACAAGTCCAATTCCCCTAACTGGGTCATCCTTCCAAACATTGAGGGTATCTCACCAGAAATGTTGTTGTTTGATATTTTTAAGCTCGTCAAATTATGACAATGCTCCCATTTCCATGAAAGTTCACCATACAGATAATTGTTGCTCAAGTCTATATATTCTAAGTGTGGATATATTCCAAAAGCTTCCGTTATATTTCCAGTGAGTAGGTTTCCTTCAACCCTCACTCTTATTAATGTACTACAGTTCCTCAAGCTTTTCGGAATCAGCCCTGTGAAATGATTGTTTAGGACGATGAAATATTGCAATAATTTCCCCTGGCATATTTCATTTGGCAATTGCCCTTCAAGTTCATTGTTAGATACGTCAAATACACTTAAATTGGCCAGGCTTCCAATTGATGAAGGGATTGAACCACTCAAACTGTTGTTAAACAAATCTAAGTGTCTAAGAAACACCAATTTCCCTATCTCTTCAAGAATCGAGCCTGAAAGATGATTTGTGTGAATGCTTAAGAGATCGAGATTGCTCAAATTTTGGATAGATGAAGGAATTGGGCCAACCAAATTATTTAAAGATAGATCTAATCCAGTAAGAGAAGTGAGCTTCCCTATTTCTGATGGTATGGATCCAGATAGTCTATTTCCCCATAAAAAAAGAACCTCCAAATTCTTCAATTCACCTATCTCTCGTGGAATGGGACCAAAAAGGAAACTTTGTGAAATGCAAAATCTGGTTAAGTTGACTAAATTTCCAATAGAAGTAGGTATTGGACCAATCGAATTAAGATTTGTCAAATCTAATTCACGCAAAGATGTCAAATTTCCTATTTCTCCAGGAATCGGGCCAGAAATTTCATTATAGGAAAGGAAAAGAATCTTTAAACGAGTCAAGTTTCCTATTGAAAGAGGAATTGAACCACTGAGATTATTTGCACATAGGTACAACATGCGAAGATTTATTAGTTTGCCTATACTTGGAGGAATGTTCCCATAGAGTTCATTAGGGCATAAATCAAGATATTTGAGTTTGGAAAGGTTACCGATACTCGAGGGAATCACACCATAGATCAAGTTTCTGCTAACGTCAAGACTGAGCAAAGTGGTTAAGTGTGAGAAGTCGAGGCCATCTAAAGTTCCTCTCAAACCAAGATGGGAAAGGTTAAGATGGGTAATGGATCTGTAGTCGTCGCAAGTGACTCCGACAAAGTTGCAAGACTTGTTACCGCGCCACGTAGACAAGAGGGATTGGCTATGGTCATCGAGGCTAGATTTCCATTTAAGGAGAACCTCTGTTTGTTTCTCATTGTTGGCAGCAGCAATGAGAGTTGAAGGAGTTGAAGAAGCAAGGCTGACAACGAACATGAAGAATAAGAAGCAGAAGAAGGCTCCTGAAGAAGGCAGGTGATGATTGTACGGATACTTGTCAAAGATTGAGGAAGAACCCATGATTCGGTTGTGATTAATGTTGATGAGACTTGAGATATTTATAGACAATGTCTGGTCGATGGATGCCTCGACTCTAGTTGGCAGGGAAGCCTCTCTTTTTTCTTCTTTTTCTTTTAACACAACAATGCATGATGCATAAGGGGATGGCGCGTTTCAGGGAAACATGAATTGACTAAAAGGCACAGAGTGGGTCTTCTCCATACTAATTATTAGGATATATTTCCAGTGTTGTTCTTCTTGTCTTCACAGGAATTTCTGTAAGTTGATGAGTATACCTAACATCACTATTGAAGATAGTCAAGGGAACAAGAAAAATTATCTATCTTAATTCTTAAGTATATAGTACGCACAGAAAAAGAACGCCTGTATCTTTTGCAATTTCAAGTGTGTCAGAAATTTACATGTAAGATTTTCTCCATTCATAGCTAATTCCGTTAGATTGCTATTCATGATAGTAAATTTCATTAATGTTTCTTAATGCAAGGATAACATTCGACATTTTGTTGGGGACCTGTTGGATAAAAGTTCTAGAATCTAATTGCATTTTCAATTATTGCATGCTGGACAAAAGCTCAAAAAAACTATTAGTGTCATCATTCCTATTAAAAGATCACATGAAAGAAATAAAAAGAGTAACATTCTCGTCAGAGCTCAACAACAAAAAACTATTCTTCAGATATTATATTCTCGAAAATATACACGAAAAGGCAATTGATCCAAGTTAATCCAAGATTGCACTGTCAAGCCCGACACTATTTGAACAGCGCAACCGGACTTTGCTGTTTATTTCGCTCATTCCTACCTAGCCTGGCTGCTCAAGAAGTACAAGAACCCACAAAATCACGCACCAACCAAAAAATTAAACATCTTTAGCTTGCAAGCGTTTAAATTGCTATTGATCATGCGACAGAAAGTACACTTCTCTCCGCATCCCGATTCAAACTTGCAAATTCATCTCCTAGCTCCGAAAACAATTGTGAAATGAAGTAACATGTCATCGGGTGAGCAATCTCTATAGACAATATTAATAAATTTGGTGTCAAAAGATGGGGCTCGGCTTTTGAAACCTACACTTTATTGACAACAAGTCGACAGTCTTGTATATCTTACTATTACTTGACTTGATATTACCTATGCTGTCCATATTGCAAGTCAATACATGACTGCATCTCGCACAACTCATTTTTCTCAAATTCTTTGCTGCATTAAGGATACATTATTTCATGGCCTTCACTTTTCTTCTCAGTTTACCTTAGAGTTGACGGTTTATTCTCATACTAACTAGGCCTATGAACCCTCAATATCGTTGTTACAGGCTATTTTTTCTTTTTGGGCACCTCATTTATCTCTTGGCATAGCATGAAACAAACTACTGCCACTAGCTCTAGTAAGCAGAATATTGAGCTATTGCGAGTGCATCAACATAGTAAAACTGTCGCTCATTGCGGCAATTGAAATATTATCCAAGTAACACATAATGATGTTTTTCATAAATGAACAAAAAACACATTGAAATACATTATCATTTCATTCGATCTCATGTTCTTTGTGGCATTGTTTGACTTGTCCCTACTTCATCCACTGAACAAGCTACTAATGTCTTCACCAAGACTCATCATCTTGGGCATCTTCTAGATCTTTTCTCCAAACTTAAGTTAACCTCTTTCTGGTCACCTTGAATTTGAGGGGATGTTAGAGAAATTTATACATATATATATATATAGGAAATTTCCATTGATCGATCCTAATTGAATGTTATTGATATTTTGCTACTTTAGATGGTCATCTTGTAAAGCCTATAAATAGGCTCATGTAATTGTCATTAGATATGTATATAATATTACATTTTTCTGTCATTACAATTCTCAACTGTGGGCTTGACAATATTATAGCATAAAGTAATTAAAATCAAATGCATGCATCCATCCATGCTCATCTTATAATAATCTTCTAAAAGTACATAATAACGAAGAGGTCACTGATAAGAGAAATTTTTTTTTTTTTGGTCAAACTGATAAGATTGAAAACGAGCTAAGTAACTAGAGAGATTTTTAATTGTCTCAAAAATATATCCTCATCGAGTTGGAGTATTAAAAATAAAAATTTCATTGAGCAGAGCTCGAGATTAAGCATCTATTTAATGACATTACAAACAAATACACAATATCATTTCTCTACTTCACATTTGTCGACATGAGGAATAGATAAATAATATAATTTCTTGATTCTATAGTATTTTCAGTATATGAGCTTCGATTAAATTTACTTATTGAGTTCAGTCAACGTTTGTTTTGGATAGTCAAATCCAATTGAACTCAATAATTAAAGTTTTGACAATAGTGAATCCAATGGGGACGCGTCTTTGTGCTACAATATCCTCAAATCTTTTTGACTGCTATTGTTTCCTATTTTCTTTTGGGCCGACTAGTGCTTGAGTTAATCCTTTCAGTCTTTGTGGGCTTAATGCCTAGTGAATTATGAATTTTCACCATGTCACGCGTTCGGACCTGAGTCAAAGTCTATCCCACTCAAAAGATTTACAAATATAAACTTTGTAATGGACGGACTTTGGTGAAGATTTGGTCCCAACTCCCAGTTTAAGTCGTGCAATGATCTCCCCTACTTCTTTGATACATTGGAAAAAAGCTAAAAGCTAATGATTCTATTTCTGGACTAAGTTTTAGCTTGGAAATAGATGTTAAATACGAATGAAAGTAGAAATTTTTCTATTTTTTTTTTTATTAAGAAACAGAAATGGAAAAAAAATTTCTCATCACTCGCTCTTATCACTTGTTGCTTATCGACAGTTGCTCATTGATGTACAAACGCTTCCAATTCAATTAATTAAGGATGTTTTATCTCATGAAAGAATGGAGCAAAATGAATGGTAAAGAGCATGGGAGGGAAATATTTGAGAAGGCCTATCAAATAAATTTTTGTTTTGTGATTTAGGGAGGATGCGTTCTCTGCTCTTTCACATTACAAGCCCTGTCTTTATCAAATGCATAATTTTGCTTAAAAAATAATTTAAAAAATAGAAATGGTCGGAAATTATTGTCAGGATAAAATGATTATCACTCATGCTCATGACGAATAAGAGAGATGTTGAATGATTATAATATTTTTAAAAAGAGAGAGAAAAAGATTTAAAATTTTCTTCCTTTTACCGAGCACTTTGAAGGGGAGGGGGCCCACCACCTAGTGGCCGTGTGCTACGTGCCGTTCCCCCTGCCACGCCCCTTTCTTGTTCCCACTTTTGTACCATGGGGCTGCACCATGCGCCACGTGTCCCTAAAAATCGTAAGGAAGGAGTTCACCGCATATCGCCCCCTCAAATTGTCATCACAAATTATAATGTAAAACCAAAAACTAAGCGACATCTATGATTTAATCATGCCTCATTTTCATCTAGTGAGAACAATTTGAGGAGCAATAATGTAGGATTATTACGTGACATCATAATTTATTAAAGTGTTTGTATTTAACGTAATTTTTACATGTTGAAGATTAAATTTCTATAGAATCATTACTTTTGCGGTCATCAATATTTATTTGGAACAATTAATTTACATATATAATAGACTGAAAGCATAAAAACAGTTCACACATGAAAAATTAACTACAAAACTCACAATCTCCTAAAAATGCTCAAAATTTCTTGCCATTAAAGTCACGAGGGTGTAGCAAATTGACCGCATAGAATGGCATATTGAAGTAACTTTGAATGACAATATTTGTATGTGGGAATTCAAGAAATTAAATTTAATTCTAGAAAATTATGTTTTACATGTGTATATACGTGTCCATTGACCAGAATCATTATCATTCCATTACAAATCATAAAAATTACTGGAAAGTGAGTTTTGAAGATTTCAATGTTAGTTTGGTAAATAAATTCAAAATAGAATTTAGAAAATTCAATTGTAGATTATTTCATGGTGAAAATTATTTTCTGATTCTTTGTAAAGTTATTTGGTATTTTACTAACTTGTAATTTTCTTTTGGAATTGTTTGGATGTTTGTTGTCCCAGCAACCTAAGATCGAACCTCGGATTTTATGTAAATGGGCATTTCAGTTCAAGAGAATAGCTTGTTTTTTGGTCAGAGCCCAAGAGAGTCTAGCTGCTGTTATAAATCAACATTTTCTAATAATAGCCCTTAAGTTATGTTTGGGATCACGGGGATTTGTCGGTTGACTCAATATAGTTTGATTTTGTGAATCATTGACGCAAATGACTTGTACCACTTTTACGTTTTTCTGTAAAATTTGCATGGCAAAGTTATTAAAAAGACAACACTATATCATAGCATGGCACATAATTTGAAAATGAATGAAAATCGAACTACTTTAAGCATCCTATTTTATAAAAATGGATCAAGCATTGAATGGATTTTCTAGCTGGTTGTTATTCTAAGAATGCACTGAAAATAATTATAATGGGGGACTTAATTAAGCTATTTAATTAACTAATGCCCATTCAGTAATTTTATTTTCAAGGATTTTCCATGCATTTGTGGAGAAAATTAATTAAAAAAATTTGGGCTTTTTTCTGATTTTTTGGAATTTTAAATTAATATTATATTATTATATTATAAAAAAGGTACCGACCCGGATCGGACTTATACGGGCCTGCCAGAGTAGGTCCTCGACCGGACTGGGCTCCTCGAATGGGCCCAGTCCGGTTATACTCTCCAACCCATAAGAGAAAAAGATAGAGCCCGCGCGGACTCGGTCCAAAAAGGCCCAAAGGCCCAGCTCACATTCAAATAGCAGAAACGCCCGGCCCACAATTTAAACTTAGCCTAATAAGGGAAAAGCCCTTTACTAATCAAGTAGTTAGGACTTCTTTAGCTTGTTCGTCAAGCTTTCGAGCAGCTCTTTCAACCCCCGCCTAATCTCCCAACATGCTCAAGAACCGGGAGCCGTCCAGACGGCCCAACACCATCTCTAGAGCCCAGCCCGAGGACCAAACCCTAAACCCAATCAGATCTCACGCCCGACCCAGCCGATCCAACCCCAACCCGACTCGGGCTGCAACGGAGACGGCCCCCGCGAAGGGGCGCCGCTCGCGTGTCGTCTGGCCGAGGACAACTCCGAGCATCGCCTCAGTCTGGGCCTTCGTCCCCAGATGGCCGCGACACCGCCGGCCGACGGTCTCCTCCCCTGCAGATGAGCAAGAACAACAGGGAAAAGTACAACGACAGCGACGATGGCGGGGACTCGGCTAAACGACCCAAAACGACAGACGGCCGGAACGTTCAACACAACGGCATCGTCTCAACAACACGAATCAGCTCAAGAAACGAGGGCACAACAACTAGATCTCGTAGAGGCATTTCGTCGAGCGGGTCGCGTGCGATACAGAACAAGGAGTCCTTGGCTGGAACGGGATTGGAACCAGCGCCGGCGCTCTGGACACAAGACTCACAACGCGGACAGCAACTCAGCAGGGGGTCGGCGAGGGTCGGAGTTCGCATGAGCCGGACGGCCACGAACTCCGGCCCAACACGCCCTAAAACAGGGCAGAAACGGGGGGTGCGGCTTATGCTAAAGCTCATTGGGGGGTATCCGTATTTGGAGGAATAGGTGAACGTACTCGTAAAGGAAATGACCGAAGCCTTGAGACGGGGAAGGAGGCACGACGGCGGGTTGTCGGCCGCCATTCAGGCACGGTAGACGGCGGTCTCTCTCTCGGACTCTCTCCGACCTCACCTTCGCTCTCTCTTATCTCTCTCTTGCTTTCCCCAAAGGCCCTCTCGTATGTCTCTCCAGAGGCCTCCCTTTTCCCTTATATTTCTCTCTCACATCACCCCGCTTTTCTGTGCTTTTTCTCTCTCTCTTGGACAGCCCTACGGAGGACTTCGGCCGCCGGTTCTCAGCGCACCGACCGGCATCCTGTTTGGCCGGATCGGTGTCCAATCGGCCATCCCATTGGCTAGGCTTGCTCCGTAGCTCGGCGGCATTGAAGACGCCTCCCATCCATCCGGGTTTCTCGCCGATCTCCGCGTTGCTCCTGTTCTTGATGCGTCCGAGAGTTGCAGAGGAGGGAGGAAGGAAGGAGGGAAAAGAGAGAGTCGAGACGGGCCTGGCCCGCGCGGAATGAAAAAAAAAAGAAATGGATGGGCTGGGGCAAAAGCCCAGCCCCGAGCTCGCGCGGGCTCCCTCTTTTGTTTTGAATAATCTATATTTATCCGAAAATAAGGTAAAATAAGGGAAAATAGAATGAATAAATCGAACTTAGTAGATGCAAATAATATTAATACTTAGGTAATGTGAAAATCCTTTTTGTTAGGATCCAATTTATCCCTAATTTTCTATGCAATTTAAATTTAAATATTTAATCAAAATTTAAGTGTCAACATTATATAATAGATCACACCAGCAGGACTCAATTATTGCTCTAGCTCTTATACACTTAATATTTAATACAATTACTCAAACAACAAGAACACAATACTCAGAAAAATAGTTGAACAAGAACGTTTCGCTTGGAGTATAGCATATAGCAAATTTTTCGTCTTTGTATTTGCACGTGTACAACTCTTGGCTTCAAAGATCTTTTCTTTTGTACCCATTTTCAATTTATCCATTTGAGGTGGTTTGGAAAAGTAAAGAGCCATTAGAATTACCGTTGAAGCTGCTATTCAAAGACAAAATTGCCTATATAATCATTTTCTTGAACATTTGCAGGCTACGTTAAAATAGTTTTCCTCATGTCCCATTGCTACAGTTTCAGATAGATCGATCAGACAACCTAATATCTCTTTTTCTATTAACATCATGATTCAACTGATGTGCATATCCACTTCCACAACGGCTATATTGCTGCACCAACATATATTATCAAATGAACGTTGTTGCCACAATACCGATTACCTAATGCATACACCCTCGATACAAACATCGACATCAACTGATCTTTAGGTTTGTTGGTTCTATTTTTGGAAAAGCTGTATCAAGACATTTCGCAATCTTTTTACCATCTAGATCATACCTTGGATAACACATAGTCTTTAATATTTGTCACAAACATATGCAATTACCATAGTAAACATTATACAAAGGATAGTTTGGAAATTATCAAAATCACTTAGAGATATTTCTCCAACAATATCTTCCTTTTTGATGATGACAAAACTATCCAGCAAATATGAAAGATAATTTTTGCTAAAATTGTATAAAGTAAATGGTTTGTTTATGTGCTAATCTTTCTCAAGAAATTTGCACCATAAGCAGATAATACTATCTCCATAAGATATGCATATAACCAAGAGATTTAGTCTAAGTGATCTTTTGAAGAATAAGAGTGAAAGAGCCATAGATTATCATAAGTCATAAAGAGCATAGGTGAAACAATAAACATATTAGCGCAATGCTCATGTAATGCTCCCCCAATTTTGATGCTATTGGTTCTAATAGAGGATTTTAAATTTCCACATATTTTAAAACATTTCATGAATTGTTTGATTTCAAATTTCAAAACCCATATATGTCCTCTCCACATTGGTCTATAAGAGTGATGAGAGCAAACTTAGTATAACTAGATACGCCCAATATTCTAGTTACAAACTTTGCCTCAAATTCAAAGATGACGTAGACTGTACTCTTTTTTTTTTTTTGTCAAAAATACGTAGACTTCATTAATTAAGAGAAAGATGGGTTACATCCGCTCATAAAAACATCTAATAAACTCAGAGGGGGGTATTGGACCTAGTTGTCCAATAGAATTTTGTTCCGTTGGGCCTTTGCTACCCAATCGACGACTAGATTTGCATCTCTCTTACAATGTAATATATTGATGGGCCCAATTTGGTGTAGGAGACTATGGGCTTCGCTGATGATTCCAAGCGCGGCCCAACTCAGTTGACTTGCAGGGGAGTTCAGTCTATTGGATTGATCTGCGAAGTAGTTCTCCCAGCTTGTCCAATCTGCAGGAGCACTTATCACTTGTACTAGCTCTAGTTGGTCAGATTCAAGCTCCCAGTCGCACGTTCTTCTTTCTGCACAGTCTTCATGCGCCATCCATCTTAGGGTTTCAAGAAGGGCCAAGGCTTTGGCTTGAATCGGCGACTCCACCCAGACGGTTCGAGCAAATCCGGCGAGCAGGGTACCGGCGTGGTCTCAGCATACTCCGACGATAGCAGCTTCACCCGTTTCTCTGAGGTAAGATCCATCCACATTCCACTTGAGTAATCCGCGTGCTGGGGGTTTCCACTTTTCCAGTGTGTTTGTGCTCTGATCTTTGCCGCTTTTTCTGCGAGGGACCCATTTGTTGATGCTGGAGTATTTGGCCATAGCCGAGTGAACGGTGTACGCTGGGTTTGGCTTCTATCCACAGAAGATGTAGTCGTTTCTTCCCCTCCAGATTAGCCATAAAAGCTGGGTAAGAAGCTCCAGAGATACAGTCGCATGTCTAAAATTGTCGATCCACTCTTCGATTCTTGTGATGAGCTGCTAATTTATGTAGATCTGTATAGCAGGGTGTTCCCAAACCGATTTTGTCCAAGGGCAAAGGACGAATAGATGCTCGCTTGTTTCGGGTTGTCCATGGCACAATTCACACAGGTCTTCAGGTATAATATGCCTTCGCCTGAGGTTAACTCGTGTAGGGAGTGCATTATGACAGAGTTGCCATAGGAAGTGTTTAAATTTAGGCTGTGTTTGGGTTTGCCATATATGTTGCCAGAGTGTATGAGGTGTCTGAAAGGAGGAAGAGGCTGCTCCCTGTTTGATGTGGGGTTTTGTTGCTTGCTGACAATGGTATGCGCTTTTTACTGTGAATGTGCCTGGTTTTGTTGGTGTCCAGATTATGTGGCCCTCTAGCCTTGTTCGACTTAGGGGGATTGAGAGGATTTCTATTGTTGTCTCCGGGTCAAACAAGTCCCATATAATCCGCTCCTTCCACTGTGTTTGTTCCTCATCAATCAATTCGGACACCTTTTCCGGGTCCTCTCTATTTGCTGGGCCTCCTATTACTCCTCTAGGTAGCCACTAGTCCTCTTGGATTTTTAATTTCTCACCATTACCAATGACCCACCTAAGAGAAGGGAGAATAGTGTTTCTCCCTTGTATCACGCTTCGCCATCCCCGAGAGGGGTTGCTGCCTTTTGCTACTTTGAGTATATGTTCATGTGGATAGTAGAGGCTTTTAAGAACCTTGCACCATAGGTGCTCAGGTTGCTGAATCAACCGCCAAGCCTGTTTACCAAGCATAGCGTCGTTAAAAGTGACTAAATCCCTGAAACCCAGCCCCCCCCCCTTTGCTTTTCTTTCCTTCAGTATCTCCCAACTCCTCCAGTGTACTCCTCTATGTTGTTCATTTGTTTTCCACCAGAAGTCATCAATTTTTCTTTCAATGGCTCGACAGATGGATAGTGGAATTTTGAAAACTGACATGACATATTGTGGTATTGTTTGTACCACCGCTTTGATCAATACTTCTTTTCCCACCTTAGATATAAGCTTCTCTTTCCAGCCCTCTAACTTAGTGTTTATGCGAGCTAGTATCCAGGCAAACATCTCATTCTTAGACTTACCCCAATCCGAGGGAATGCCCAAGTATTTCCCTGTTTTCTCGATCTCTGAAACTCTCATCTCAGCCACCAAACTTTGCTTCAAGGTCAGTGGGCAATTTTTGCTGAAAAAAATTCCTGACTTGTTAAGATTAATAGCCTATCCGGATGCAAAACAGTTCTGGTTCTAGATAGCAGCAACATTCTGGCATTCAGAAATTTTTCTATCCAAATGGTTGAAAGAATGGTAGCGCCTGACCATTAATTTTTACACTATAGGAGACAATAGATACGCACTGCATCACCAATGAAACCCATGTATTACTGAATCCCATTTTCAGCATGCTAGCCTCTAAGAAGTCCCATTCAACTCAGTCATAGGCCTTTCTCATGTCAAGTTTGAGGATAGCTGCAAACTTCCTTTTTCTTTTTCTTGTTCTCAGCTAATGAAGTACTTCTTGCACAATTAGTATGTTATCCTGTATCAGTCTTCCTTGAACGAAGGCACTCTATTCCATAGAAATCAACTTGGGTAGTAATGGTTTCAGTCTATTTGCCATCACTTTCGAAATTATTTTGTAGGCAAAATTACACAAGCTAATTGGGCGGAATTGATCCAACTTTTCTGGGTTCTGGACCTTCGGGACGAGGGTTATTATAGTTTTGTTCAGTTCTGGGTTTAGACGACCAGCCCTCCAAAACTTGGTAACTTCTATATAGAGTTCTGGGCTAATGTCCTTCCAATGATGCTGGAAGAATTGCCTATTCAGTCCGTCGAGTCCAGAGGCTTTTAGAGCTCCCAATTGGAAAGTAGCTTGTTGTATTTCCTCAAGTGTGACCTCACCTGTTAGAGCCTGGTTCATCTCCTCGGTCACTATGCTTGGTAACTGATCAAGCACTAGCTGAAAATTTCGGTCCCCCACTGAAGTGTAGAGTTCTTTGAAAAAATCTATAGACATTTGTCTAATCTGGTTCGGGCCTCTTGTCCACTCTTCATTGGATTTTTTCAGCATAGAGATTATGTTCCTTTGCCTTCGTTGCACCATAGTTGCATGGAAGAATTTAGTATTCCTATCCTCGCACTTTAGCCACTGAATACGGGATCGCATCCCCCAATAAATTTCCTCTTGGTGCCATAATCTTTCAATTTCACTCTTTAGCCACTCCACTCTATCCTTATCGTAATTCATTGCTGAACAGTTTGTTAACTGCTGTAGCTCTCCTTTTAAGTGCTGAATTTTATTGCGTGCATTAGAGAATTTTTTCTTACTCCATGAGTGTAGATGTTGTGTGATCTGTTTGAGTCTGCTACTCAGGCCATCCATCTCGCTGGTTTGCTCAGTCCATGAGTCTATCATTACTTGTTCATATTCCTCATCTTCAATCCAAAATGCTTCGAATTTAAACACCGTCTGTTTTTGCATTAGTTGAGGGTTTAAATCCAGTAATAAAGGACTGTGGTCTGAGCCAACAGCAAGTAGGGCGTAGACCTCCGCCATCGGGAACTCCACCCTCCAATCTACGTTACAAAGCACTCGATCCAGTCGTTCATTAACATATTCATCCCATTCTCTATTGTTAGCCCAGGTGAAGGCACATCCTTTGCTATCTACACTCATTAGACCACAGGAATCCAGAAAATCCTGAAATGCTTTCATTATGTAATTTTCAGCCATCCTTTTACCCACTTTCTCCCACATATACAGCACATCATTAAAATCTCCAATGCACACCCAGGGTTCATCGGTGGGGGTGCGGGTGGATGCAATATCAACCCATAATCTTAATCTATCCTGGAAATTAGTAGGGGCGCGGATAAAGGAGATTCTCATTGTGTGTTGTGTCTCCCCATTGGTACAAGTTAGGTGTATACAATGCATGGAACTCGAGTGTACATTAATTAGTACCTAGTCTGTCCAGAAAACAGCTAAACCCCCAGCAATGCCTCTTGGATTGATTATGAAACTGTGTTGGAATTGTAGTCTGCGTTGTAATCTCTTACACACCTCCTTGTTCTTTGTTTCCATTAGAAATAAAATAGCGAGTCTCTCTTGAGTCATGAGAGCTCTAATTGCTTGGAATGTCAGGGGGGAGCCCAACCCCTGACAACTCCAGCTTAGTAGCTTCATTTGTGATTTGGTGGCTTATTAAGGCTAGCCACCAAAGCCCAACTTCGTGGTTTTTCAGCCGTAATGATTGGAGTGTCCAGTAAGTTCATTTCATCAAGTACTTACTTACTCATCCCCTATGGTTCATATGGTGAAAATCGCTTCAGTTTCTTTGGAGCTGCATGTTTTTTCCCTTTGCCTTTTCTTTCTACTATGCTATTTGGTGTGGTGTTTGTGCTATGCTGGTGTGAGTTGGGTTGCTAGTCAGAGCCTGGGAGTATTAGGACATCATCTGCCATATGCCAATTCATTTCCTCTGAACCAGCTTCCTTTCTCTTGCCTTTATCCTTAGGCGTAGGTGGAGGTGCGGACCTCTAGAGTGCCAAAAGTTGGCACGGAGGGACACTTAAGTGCCAAAAGTTACAAAATGTACACTTAAGTGCCAAAATCGAAGCAAAAAGGATCACTTAAGTGCTAACGGCGAAAAATTCCGGCCAAATTGCCACGTGTCAATTTTCCGGCGACTTAATTTGCTGACGGAACATTTTTTTTAAAATAAAAAATCCACGTGGCAATTTTTTTTTTAAAATATCCACGTCATATTTTTAAAAATTAAAATCGATTTTATAATAAAATATATTTTTTAATTATTTAATATTATTTAATTAATAATTTTTAAAATCTACGTCGCCCAAAACGAGTCGTTTTGGCTGATTTTTGGCG
Organism: Corymbia calophylla; assembly: GCA_014182845.1. NCBI lineage: Eukaryota > Viridiplantae > Streptophyta > Magnoliopsida > Myrtales > Myrtaceae > Corymbia > Corymbia calophylla. The sequence goes on along the minus strand of CM024695.1, from coordinate 17,063,391 downwards.
ATTCGGTTTCCGGCGAGCCACGTAGGCAAGAAAATTAATAAAAAATTGCCACGTAGGATTTCCGGCGGGGTTCCGGCGATTTGGCACTTAAGTGATCCATTTTTAAAAAAAGTGGCACTTAAGTGTACCTTTTGTAACTTTTGGCATTTAAGTGTCCCTTTGTGCCAACTTTTGGCACTCCCGCTGTACTTATGCCGGCGTAGGTGGGTGTTGGCTAACCCCCTGTTGTTGCGTATACACAACCATCTCTCCCTGCGTTAGAGGCTACTCAGGAGAGTCCATTTCCTCTAGCAATTCTTTCATCGATGTCCCATAGTATAAGTCCCAAAATGGGCTGAATTCATTTGCTTCGGCCTTCATCCAAGAGCCAAACAGCATGTTTTTCTTGTTCAGAAACTGGTCTTCCTGGTATGGGACTTCCTCACAATGTTGCGCATAGTGTCCCAACCGTCCACACGAATAGCAATAATGTGGGAGGCGTTCATACCTGAAATCTAACCATATTTTCTTCCCCTTGTTACTGAATAGGGCCCCTGGTTTCAAAGGTAAGATCATATCAATGGCCACTCTAGCTTTCCCTATCATATACGGCATGTATCCTTTTGCTTCAACCTTGACCTCCTTTACTTTTCCAATATCTCCAGCTATACGTTCCACTACTTCTTTCGAAATCCATTCCGCTGGTAGCTCATGAATATGGACCCAGAAATTACACGTATCGAATTTATAGCAAGCTGGGGTGGTGTTTGGCTCCCAAGGTTTTAATAAGAGCAGATGGTTGGCAAAAGACCACGGACTCGAGGCTACAATTCTGTCTTTGTCTATCTTTGAAGCAAAGCGAAATGCATAAATTCCAGGGGCTAATAGGTTGATTTCAACAGTGTCGATCTTCCATACTTTTCGCATTGTGTTTTGAAAAGCTTGGAAATTAATTTTTGGGTTCTGGTATAGTTGCCCTATTAAGGTTTACTGGCATTCTCTTACCTTGTTGGCTGATATAACATCATCAGCTGTGGTTATAGCTTGGCTTAACCAGAGTTTACCTAATCTTTTGCAGAGCATAGCCAGACGTAAGTCCTCCTCTTCAGTGGGCTCCATAGCTACAAGCTGCAGAAGTTGCTACTCCAGTAAGCCAATACAAGAGGAGCTGAATTAGGGGGTGTGCAATGATGAGGAGGGAGGGTTTATGGAGATGGAGTATTGCGACCTTGCTGGGATAGAGTTGGGTTATTTGGATTTGATGGGTAGAGGCTGGGAGATACGATGATGGGGGTAATGTGGGTGGGGTGTTATGGCATGGAAGGGATGGCAACGTAGGATGCGATTTGTAAGGTGGGCTAAGGGGGGAATGAGTTTTGCAGAGTGGGTATGGTGATTTTACCCATGATCAGTCACTGAGAAGGGGAAGCAATTAGGGTTTGGATATGAGGGAGCTACCACTACTGGTAGAGAGAGCTCTCACCAGACTGTACTCTTAATTAGCTAACCGCATCCTTCTTTTTGTAAACTTTTCTTATTTGCTCATGTAGATAAATGAAAAGCTCGAAGCCCTCTATTAGATGTTTTTGGATTGGTCAAAGTCTCGTTTCATTTTTTAAGGATTTGCAGCCCTACCAAATCTAAAGTTCCTTGAGGTGAATAGCCCACCCTTCATTTACCAATTTTTATCCCAAGATGGACTTCTTTGGCATAAGTCCTTGATTACGTCACTAATGAACTCTCAAGCTAGACCTCATTTGCATATTAAGTCCTTGATCAGGTCGCCAACGAATTTTTTATGGAGAAAGAACCAACTCCTTCCAATATTTTTTTTTGTCTAAAATGCCTTCCAAATTTAAGATGGCTCTCTTGGCATAAATTGCCTTGGCAAATGCTCAAGTTAAGCGATTTTGCATTGAGTAATTTGGTGATTCTTGATTTTTTAAGTAGTAAAATTATTCACAATTGGCATGGATGGAGACATATCAAGGTAAGCTCAAATCTAGAGAAGTCTTGTTGTCAATGTGTACATTCTCTTGATTTAGTAGATTTACTCACAATTTCTTGTTGGTGTTACATAGAGCTAAGGAATTAAAAGTTCTTAAGCTTGCAAAATGTCTCCATATGATCAAGACTCCTGATTTCTTTAGATTCCCAATGTTGGACAGATTGATTCTTGAAAGTTGTCACATATTAACTAAAGTCAACTCATCAATCGGTCAACTAAATCACTTGGTTTTCTTGAACTTGTATGATTGCTAGAATCTTCATTATCCACCAAAAGAGCTAGGTGGGTTGCCATATCCCACAGAACTTCTACTTGATCATAGTGGTACAGAAGAAATTCCTGATTGGTGTGATATGGAGAACTTGGAAAATCTTCATGTTCAAATTTTAACATCAGCAAAAGCAGGGGATCACTCAATTGTCTAACTTCATTATTGGCACTTTCATTGGACGAGACACAGATTACTCACCCACTCGACTTCATTGGAGCACTAACAAATCTTGAAAGTTTATCGTTGCGCAAATGCTTCAATATGAATGGACTTCCATATTCAATTAAGGAGCTACGATCATCGACTAAGTTAGGTCTATCCCATTCAAGGTTCGCCATGTTACCTGACTCTATGGAAGTTCTGGAGAAACTAAAAGCACTAAAGTTGTGCTTGTCATCAAAATTGGTTGTATGAGCCTTGCCAAAGCTTCCAAGAAGCTTGACTTCTTTTTATGTACCAATAGCCAATCCAGATCTTTCCAACTTGATTAATTTGAAACTACTATTATTCATCATCGCAATGTCTGCTCTCTCTGTCCAATCTAAGTTGGTGCAAGCTCCCATGCATAGGTGGATGGGAAGATTATCCAAATTGAAAGTATTGACACAAGGTCACCAAAGCATTACTAACCTATCTCACGAATTTGGTGCACATCCTCACTTAAAGACTCTTCAGCTTATTGATTGTCATGCTCCGAAATGCATCTCGCCGATTCCCTCGAGTGTCACAAAGCTTCATATTACAAATTGCTCATCACTGATCACAATTCATATTTCATATTTGAAGGATCTATTGGAACTATATATCATCGGTTCACCGTTATGTGAATGGAATAAAAGTAAATACACGTTCTACAGGGAAATTTTTTATGAAAATGATATGGGAGCGGCGTGGAGTCAAAAAAAGAAAAGGGCGCGTCTACGTGTCAACATCCCTTCTCTTGTTTGCCCGTTATGTGAATCAGGAAGCCGATGTCTATTACATGTTGGCCCTAGGGGTGAGCACGGTTCCCGGGTAGAACCGGGAACCGGAGGGTCCGGTTCGGTTCCCGGTTTTAGGGAGTCCGGTTCCGGTTCCCGGTTCCTTATTTTCTGGAACCGGCGGTTCGGTTCGGTTCCCGGTTCCATAGAACCGGAACCGGAACCGGACCCGGAACCGTGAACCGGAACCGGACCCGGAACCGTGAACCGGAACCGGAACCGGACACTCCACTCAGCCTCCTTCCCAAAAAACCCCAATTATAACCCTAATTTTCCTTCCCACTTCTCAGTTCTCAGTTTCTCTCTTCCCTCTCTCCCCGACGCATCTCGCTTCTTGCTGCTCTCGACCTGCTCACCACTCGCCGCTCGTCGGTTGTCACCCTCGATGCTCTTGGCTTCTCGCCGCCGACCGCTAGTGGCCCCGGACGCTCGTGGCTCCTTGTCGCCCGCCGCTCGTCGCCCTTGCCTGAGGGAGAAGAACTTCAAGCAGACGATCCCGCCGGTGAAGATCGAGGATGGCGAGGAGATCTCCTACGAGAAGGCGACCGCCGCCGTGTGGTGGTCCGTCAGCTTCTGGTCTGCTCTACAGCCCAGCCATGGCCACTGGCCCGCCGAGAACGCCAGCCCCATCGCCTTCTACTTCCCTCCCCTGGTGATTATCTATCAGACTTGATTAATGTCTCCAACCGAACGATTCTTGTCATGACGTTGTAGTTTTTCTTCCTTTTTATTTTATTTTTTTGTGTTTTGGTTGTGCATTGTGATGACTAGAGCTGCGGTTTGCATTTGCAGGTCATGAGTCTGTACGTATTCGGACATCTGAACACCGTTTTCCATGCCGAGCATCGCAAGGAGATCCTCCGCTACATTTACTACCATCAGGTAATGTCGAACATCCTAAGATCGATCCAAACCGAACCACCTTGGGGGTTGTGACTGTGTTACGTTAAGCTGAATTTTGCTGAAAATGATTGTGTGCCTGTTGCAGAACGAAGATGGTGGCTGGGGACTGCACATTGAAGGCCACAGCACGATGATCGGGACGGTCCTCGACTACATCTGCATGCGTCTTCTCGGCAAAGGGCCTGACGGAGGGCTCGACAACGCTTGTGAGAGAGGGAGGAAGTGGATCCTCGACCACGGCAGCACCACCAAAACTGCCTCCTGGGGAAAAACATGGCTCGCGGTACTTTTAAACGCCTGATCATGATTAGATCTTCAGTGAATTTATTCCGTTTGAGTGAAATGCATGATCGCATTGTTCTTTATTTTGACGGTTGGACTTGGTTATCTTTCTTGTAGATTACTGGTTTGTATGAATGGACTGGATGCCACCCAATGCCCCCAGAGTTCTGGGATTTCCTTCATTAATGAGTCCAGGTAAGCAATTTGATTGGCTTAATGCCCGGATGAGCTTTCTTATACTCTGCCTCTGACCAAAGGATTCTGTTTCCTCTGTTTGATGCTGAATTGGCTCGTCGTGTAATTTCTGTTAAAGTTTGTTTTTTCTGACTTTTGTTTCCATCATAACTTCTATTGCAGCATAAATGTTCTGCTACTGCTGACTTACATGCCCATGTCGTATCTCTACGGGAAAAAGTTTGTCGGTCCGATCAGCCCTCTCATAAAGCAAATCAGAGAAGAAATCTACAACGAGCCTTATGATCAAATCTCGTGGTGGAGAATACGCCACTTGTGTGCAGCAGTAAGTTCGAGTTCGACGGATCACTTTTTGTTAGATGATATTGTGATGTGATTGCACGGGTTCTGAAAGGATTTGGTGTCTATTTTGTGCAATGTTCTCTTTGACTGAAGGAAACTCAAAGCGTAGCTTTAACAAATTTCTACGATGGCTTCTGGGGTTATAGCTTGGACCAAAATTTGTGATTTCCATTAACTATTTGAAAGTGAGAACTTTAGTGTTTTTAATTTTATCGTACAACAAATCTATATGAGCTGGCGACTGTATGCTTATCAGCAATATCCATGTTTTTCTTTGCGTGTATGACAGGCTATCAAGCAAGCAGGTCCTCTCTCTCTCGCATGCGCACATGAATGCAGGCATGCACTCATACTTGTTCTCATACTCATACACTTGATGCCTGTAATGGTTCCTGAGCTTCTTAACCATGAATATGCATATGCTGGAGTCTGGATTTCATGTGACTGCAATTAGACTCAACAATTCCTCCGAATTCATGCAGGTTTGTGCTTGCGTCGTGGACTTTTTTTGTTTAAATTCTCATTCGTCTGGGAATATATTAAGGGAAAGAACATACTATCATTTCTTTGTGGGTGGTTATTTAATGCTCCACCTTGCAGTCTCAATTTTTGCTCCTGCTTTGCCTTTTATTCCTTTTTCTCACAATTACATAGATTTAAAGTCAAGATTCTGAGGAAGCAGACCATTCTATGTATAAATTCATTGTAATTGCCTAGCACTTGTTCCTGAAAGTATGAAAAAAATGCATGTCCAAATTTTGAAGATAGCTAGAGGTATAGATAGGTGGTTGTGTATTTTAGGATGTAAAAGCATGAAGTAAACACCTGTACAATGAAGCAGGGTTGATGATTTGAGAATGTTCATATCATTAAACTTTCCAAATTGCTTAAACCATTAAAACCCTTTGCCTTATGTTCATGGATATATTGCATTACTCTCGGTTGCTCAGAGAAGTTCATTGTTTTTTCAGGCTAAGGGTTACTTTGACTGCAATGCACAGAAAGGATGATCTAGTGAAGCTTACGTAAGTACTTTCCTGCTGCATCAACTACCAAGAGTTGTCCATCCATTGCCTAAAAGTCTATGCTAAACCATAAGGCATAATTTTTGCCTATTACTCAATCTTGTTTTCTGTTCTCCCTTCCTCATGTCAGTCAAATTATAACTAGTATGTTCCGATTAACTTATTTTTTGTGATTTTTATCATTATAAAGACTATGTTGGAAGGAATGATCACGGTTCCCAATTCTAGGGAGAGAGGTGTCAGTTCGGTTTCTCTTTTTTGAACCGGTTACTTAAATGAAAAAAAAAAAAAAAAAAAAAGAACCTGTTGGACCACGGAACCGACCCGGAACCTGTGAGAGGGTAGGTTCCGTGTTCCAGATTTTAACGAGAGGTTAAGGTTCCAAAAAATGAGGAACCCGTACCCGAGGGGGTAGGTTCCGGGTTCCAAGTGGAGCCTGTAAGGAACCTGGGAACCGCTCACCCCAGTTGGCCCCTCCTTTTTAGCCAACAGGTCATATAAATAGAAAAACTCAAGATTTCTAATGTTTTTAAGGCTCCTGATCCTGACAGGGCTCGTTTCTTGGTAAAACAGAATCGTTTTATTGTTTTTCAAGGTTTTGCAATTCCATAGTGTTCTGTCCAAATTTCACCAATAATCCTCAGATGTCTTTAGAGTTGACTTTTTTATCAACTCCTGGCAACATCTTTCGAAAATTCAAAAAAAATAGAAAAATCATTCATTCAACTCCTTGTATGCTTATTAGACTTCTAATTCGTCGATTTTACAAAAATCAATCGAGAATTGACTTTCGGCCATCCTGAGAATTTTTTATTTTTGATAGGCCAAATTCAAAATTCATTAATTTCTAATTATTTTGTAGAAAAGCTTCCTTCACGAAATTTGATCTAGGGGTCATAACACATTCAATTTTCGAGCTTCAAAAACAAGCTAGGAGCAAAATGATGTCATTTTGGACTTATAGTGCCAAGTGGATAATTTTTTCAAAAGAATTGCCACGTCAGTAAATAAAGTCGCTGGAAAATGCCGCATCATCAATTTGACCGGAATTTCTCGTTGTTGATACTTACATATTCCATTTTTCTCCAACTTTAGCACTTAAGTGTACTTGTTAGAACTTTTAACACTTAAATGTCCTATATCAAGTTTTGGTACTTGTAGTATCCGGCACTCGATATTCAGCACGCATTAACTTGAATTCCACCTAGACAATGACTCTTGAACCTTAATCTAAAGTCTACGGAATTGATAACATGTCAACCCTTAACATGAGCAAGTAAAGAAATACCCGAGTGGTTCCAAAACCCTTCTAATTCACGAATGAAGAAGACATCCGACATGCATCGACGACATCCCATATATTTCCAAGGCACCATAACATAACAACTTGATGGAGCATTTGTCGCGACCTAAATAAAAAAAATTTCTAAAATAGGTTTAAGGGTATTGTTAATTTCGGGCCGACGGCCCTTAATTAACTCGAGCTCTCCCAAGTCCATACCCCGCGCGATATGGGATATTCATAAAAATTTTCTAAATAAGGAGTCGCCACTAGTATATTGGGGTCGACTAGGAACCAAGCGAGGCATGGGAGCGTGCCTCACTTTCTTCGTAACCAGAAAGTCTAGAGTTGGGGACTTAATTACATTAATCATGCGATTAACGCCCTTTCGGTACCTAACTTAATCATGTGTTAATAAGGCCATGGCAATTTTTTCAAAAAGTCTAAAGTCCGTCATAACCGTTCTAAGGTAAGGAAATAACATCCAAAAATTGCGACAAAACAAGGCATAAGAATATAACATAAAACCAAAAACCTATTGTAGAGCCCTAAAGGCTTATTCAATTTTGGTCTTTTCTTTTTTAGGAATTTTGTAATTTTCTGATTTTTCTGAATTTTTTATATTTTTTAATATTTTTAATATTTTTTTAATTTTCCAAAATTAAACAAAACAGATTTTCAGGATTTCTAATATCTTTTGGCTTTTCTGAATTTTTAAGAAAACATTCATTAATGTTTTAGGAATTTTCTATTTTTTTTGGAATTTTTAAATATTTCGGATTTTTTTTTTTTTGTATTTTTAAAATTTTTTTTTTTAAAAACAACTTTCAAAAATTTTCTGAATTTTAAAAAATATATATTTTTAAAATTTTTAAGGATTTTCGAATTTTTTAAGATTTTTAAGATTTTTTTGAATTTTTGAATTTTTCGGAATTTAAAAAAAAAAAAGTGATTCGGACCGGGTCAGGAGACTCGGCCCTGTTGACCCGGTTCACACCCCATCGGCCCTGGTCTGATTAGAAAAAGCAGTTTTTTATTTTATCTTTTATCTTTTTTCCGATTTTCTTTGCTTTTCCTATTTTTTAATTCCTCTTTTTTTTTCCACTTTTTGTCTTTTTCCCCTGCAGATTTCTCCCTCCTGCATTGAGGTTTTTTCCCATGCACGTCTTCATCCTCCCGCCGAACGCCCCTCTCGCCTGCAACTTCCTTTCCTCCGAATCGACCCACTTTCGATCATTGTTCGACCAAACTAATGCCGACACCTACGCAATCGGTAAAATTCCACCAACTCCCAGGCAACATCAACAGCCGTCGGAAAAGGGGTGCTCCGGCGAGGTTTTCCTCCTCCGGCGATTCAAAAAGAAAACAAAGGGCATAGCACGAAATCGCTATAAAACACCAAGAACAGCACGAAAACAAAGGCGGATCCACAATATACGAGCAAACACCCATGAAATTAGACTACCAATCACAGATTCGACGATGAAGGTTTCGGGACTTCATTTGGGTATTTTAACAAACAGGTGATATGCATTATAAAGTCCTAAGGTTTCCGACTCCGTCGAGACTCGAACTTGCACCGGGCTCACGAGACATGGAATAAAGGACATAACTACAACCAGAAGAGGGATAGACAAGGGCCGCGAGCTTCGGCCCGATAAACCCACGATCAAAACAGAAAAAGAAACGAGGCAAAAGCTTACCTGTTTGGCGCGAGCGAAATACCACGACGGCGAGTCGTTGGTCTCGGTTCAGGTGAGGCTAGGGAGCTCGCTCTCTCCCTTCTTCACGATAACCAAATTCAGAACATAAAGGTCAGGGCTGACGATGCACCCACGCACAGACTTCCTCTTCCTCTCTCCATTCCTCTTTCCGTATCCACGGAAGCAAGGGGTCCCCCTGTGAAGCAAGAGGCGCACACAGCCAGGAGTCAGGACACCATGCTTCATTGGGAAACCTTGCTTGTCGCATCCTCCCGTGATCTTGAAAACATAACCCTTGAACTCCTCTCCAAGTGCATCTCCAATGACTTCCTGGGATAGCCTCTTGTTGAAAAATGCTCGCAATTTCTGGTCATCGTCGATCTCGAGCTTCTTCTGGCAGCCAGTGGTCAGGTTGGCGATGTTGAACTTCATTCTCGGCTCCGAGGGGTAGTGGCGCAGAGGTGGCTCCGAGGTTGCCCTTGCGCTGGAGCTTGAATCTGCCTTCTGCGATTTTTCCTCTCTCAAAACCACAGAAACCAGCTTCTGCCCCCTTTTTTTTTTCCTGTCTCAGATCTCTCTCGGCACGCTGGCCCCCCTATGCTCTCTCCGTGTTTTTTTTTTTCTTTTGTCCGTTCTCTCTCGGTCCTTCCCTCTGTGTCGAGCTCTACCACTTCTCTTCTAATTCTCTATCTTTTCCTAAGTCGAGCTCACGCGTTTTCTGCAGAATCACCCCAGAAGAAGAAGAACGAAGACACTGCCATCCTCTTCTCTTTTTCTTTTTTTCTTTTTCTCGCATCTATCTTTCCTTCGGTTGAACCAGCCTCCGGTCTCAGTTCCTATCTCTGATGAGGCTTTTTCCCAGCGCCTCCTGTATCTCTCCAAACCAGAAAAACCCCCTCGAAGGAGAAGAAACCCCAGAAAAGAAAAACCAGCCGCTCGAAAACCTCCTTCCAGCAACCTGAAAAACCCGCCTCCGCCCTCTATCTCTCTTCGTTTTTTTTTTCTTCTGCCCCCCTCCGCTCGGCAGAACTCTCTCTGGCCAGCCCCTCTCTGCCCTTTTTTTCTTTCAAAATCCAGAAACCAGCTTCGTCGTTTTCTCCATTTTCCTTTTTTTTCCTTCTCTGCTGTCCACCTCTCAGCTCTCACCTCCCATCGCTTTCTTTTCCCTCGTTTTTTCTTTCTACGTTTCTGTTCTCTTCTTCAAGCTTTCTCCCGGATCCACTCTCTCGAACAGCTCTCGGCCGAAAAGAAGAACCAACCAGCCCTCTCTCTTCTGGGTTTTTTCTTCTTCTCCGCTGTCCAACTCCCAGCTCCCGCAAACCGCCTCCAGCGCCCCTGCTTTCCTTCTCGCCGATCTTTTTTCTTTTGTCTCCTCCCCCAACCGAATTCTCGTCCGCGCCTCTCTCCGCGTGACAGCGCAGCAAGGGGAAGATTCCCTTGCTGCCGTCACGCGATGACGTCGTGGCCGAGGAAACCAAAACGGCGTCGTCGAACCCTGCGGCTGTCGATCGTTGTTCTGCTCGTGTGCGCGTGTGGTGTGCCTTGTGTGCGTGTGTTTTCTCTGTATATATGAGTCAGAGAAGGAAAATTCCAATAGGCAAAGTGATGGGCTCAAATGAAATGAAAATAGGAGGAAGATGGGCTGGGCTAAAAAGTTAAAAGAGTGGGCTGAGAAAATTAAAAGGTTTGGCTGGGCTATGCCAGCCCAACTGACCGAATTAAAAAAAATTTTGAATTTTCGATATTTTATTTTATTTTTTTGAAATTTTTTTTATCTTTTCTATGAATTAATATTTATTTATATATGCATATTTTAAAAAATAAATAGGTATTTTAAAAAGAGGTCGGCAAAATTCGAGTGTCAACGGCATTGAAGCAATTCAACATAACACTGTCCAACACGAACATGCATGCTTAAATGGCGTGTGTATGACCCCAAACAAGCCTCAATTTAACTCATTTCAATTTGCACAACAGGTATAGCTATCATTTACGATGTGTTTCAAGCTCCGAAATGTCATGATTTGATAAGAAATGAACATAAATTCCATGTAATGTTCCATTAAATGAACGTATATTTATGAAGGGTCAAAATAACATCAAGTTGAGACTAAACCACCATCAAAAAGTCACGGTGATCAGGTAAGCATTCAAACCCAGAAAGAAAAAAAAGATAACTTATTTCAGAAATTGTTCTCAGGAACAGAAAACTAATTTTCTCAACTTCTTATTTCTATTTCAAATCCATTCTCTAAAACAATTTTCTATTCCGGAAAATAGAAACGCTAACTAATGTTACGAGATGGATTTTTGTTATTTTTCTATTCCAGAGAACAAAAGAATAGAAAAATAGACGCCCCCTTAAATGCCAACAATTGTAAAATGTTCACTGAAGTGCCACTTTTTTTTTAAAAAATATTGAAACATCTAAGTGCCAATTCCAGTGAGGTTAGCCACAAATCCGATTTGGCTTATTTTTAATAATATAAGTGATATACATGGCTCGCTGGAAAGCCTTGCCTAAATTTGATTTTAATATAAATATTAATTGAAAAAAAAAGAGGACGGCAACACATTCAACGAGGGCCTCCGTAGCCCTTGCCACCACCGCCCCACCTTCATCGGAAAGGATCGACAACGGTGGGGTGAGGATCGATTGGCAAAAATGAGGCCCTTGCCAAATGCTTGCTGCTTTTTTAAAATTTTAGTTTTTTAATTTATTTTAATTAATATTATTGACACCTAAATTTTGATTAATCATTCGTAATTTAATGCACAAAAATTTAGGGATTAATTTTAACCCCTAAACAAAAAATATTAGGATAAAATTGCATAGCATATAGTTTTAGGAGCATTTATTATTGCATTTGCATTGGACATGTAGCAGATGGGCTTCAATTGATGGTTCTAAGCTTTAATTTAACAAATTGGACTAAGCCAACGATGAAAGAGAATTTGGCTATGCCCGTTAAAGGGTGATGAGTTGGAATATGAGAATGTTCCCGGAAATATGAGAATGTTCCGAGAATATGAGAATGTTCCCGAGAATATTTGCATTGTTCTTTCAATATTCAGGGAAGGTGTCGGATGAAATATTCCCGTTAAGGGGTGACGAGTTGAAATATGAGAATATTCCCGAGAATATGAGAATGTTCCCGAGAATATTCGCATTATTCTTTCAATATTCAAGGAAGGTGCCGGATGAAATATCGAAAAAATATTGCACATGGGATAGAGAGCTAAATATACAACGTGCAAATTTATCATATTTCCTTAAATAATACAGTCATCTCACCTATAAAAAGGGGGCCACACACACTGAAGGGGATACAAAAAAAAATACAGAAGAAAGAGAGCCATCGGTAAAAAAAAGGGAGAGATAGGAGAGAGTTAGAAGAGAGAACGCAAGTTTCTCGTCATGCCTTCGACGAGGCCCATGCCGTTGCTCCATCCTTGGTGCCCTCACTGTCCGCGAGGCCTTGTCAACAAGCTGCTGTCAACACCGCGATCCGACGTGCCCAAAGTCATGTTGAGCCCCCTGATGTGTTGTCCTCTACCTCGGCACACTGCTTCTTGGTCCTCGCCGAGCCTCTGTCTGCATCTAGCCTCAACATCTCTGCCGTCACACCCTCGCCACCACGCCTTCTCAACCACGGACTAGCCTCCACGGTGCTTTCATCTTGAACGAATTAAGGCGATTCTCGGTGAGGTGATGCCCACTGATTTTGTTAAGTAATTCTTGTTGACTTTGCCAAGCCACGCCAGCAAAGCATGACCCACCATCTGGATCTTGCTATTGCTTGTTAAGCGAAGCACTGCCTTTGATCAACACGTCACTGTAAATCATCATCCGTGAGCCATCCGCCTTGAAGCATCGTTGATTGCGAGACAAGGTAGGTAAAGTTCCTATCTAAATTAATTCTTGAATATTTTGTTTCCTCGTTTGAAGTATTGCATGCTTGATTGAATTCCGATTGAGTGAGGTCGTTGTGTCGTGTTAAAAAATCTCAATAATAAAAAATATTGAGCCGCGAGACGTCGGATCAGGTTTTTGATTGTTTTGATTTTCTATCTTGGGTCAAGGTTAAATTGCGTGCTTTACATGATCGGTTGCATTAAATGTGTTGATTTTTTTGGGTAAGCTTACGAAAAATGCACTAGTCTTATAGTTTACATTGCATATGACGTAGAAGCTTAGGAAATTTCATTAGTTAAATATATTTTTAAAAAAAAACAAAAAGGAAAAAAGAAAACATAAAAATTGCCATGCTCATGTCATGTAGAATTAGGCCATCTTCCATGTGTCATCTAGTCATTGCATGTCTGGAGTCATTTGAATGCGTGACATGCCAGGATAGTCGCATTAAATATTTTCTAGCATTAGATTAGGTTAAATAATTAATGTCACGTGACATATAATTTGCATATTAAGTTGCACATTGCATGCTATTATAGTTAGACACTTTCGTACATCATTACATGCATTACACGTAGTTTTAGGCTTCATTAAATAAGTGAAAACCTTTAAAAAATATTTGAATGAGTGCGTGTTAATTAGAAATTATATCTAGGATCATTGATGTAATTTTTATAAGCTAACATCGCAGATGCTTTCGTAGCTTTAAGGTAAGTAATTTCCTCCTTTTCTTTGCAATTTATTTATTGCTTTGCTTCATTGAGTGTTAGATAATGGTTGCGCATTCTCATGATCACATTGCATGTTAGGAAGTAAATTAAAATCAACAAAAACTGCCTGCAAATCATTTTTTTTCAAATAAAAGAGAAAAGGTACCAAAAGGGCGTTAGAGAAATCTAACGTAATCAAGTCCCCGATCCCATAGTCTCTGGTTCGTAGGAGTAAAGTAATTCTTCCGTTACTTTACTTGGGTTTCTAATCGACCCACCAAAAAATAGATTAGTGGCGACTCCAAGTAAAAATCATTTGCATACTAAAAACTTAAACCCTAAGTCGCGAATTGGTATGGGCTTGGAAGAGCCCGAGCTAAGTTTAGGCTTAGTAATCCATTAGCCAAACTCTAGGTGGTGCACCATTCGGGGAGGTCGCGACAAATATTTATATTAAAAATCAATTTCGAGAGAAAAATGACATCGTTTTGGATTTATGGTGCCTAATGGACAATTTTTTTAACACCAAAAAATGCCACATCAACAGTTTGACCGGAATTTCTCGTTGTTGATATTTAAATATTCCATTTTTCTCCTATTTTAGCACTTAAAGTATGCATGTTGGAACTTTTGGCACTTAAGGCTCCACATGGCAACATTTCTGTTCCTCAATTTTTCTGTTCTTTTGTTTCCCGGAATAAAAAAAGAACAGAAATCCATTTGGTAACGACAATTGATTTTTCTATTCCCCGGAATAGAAAGTTGTTCCCGGAAATAGATTTGAAGTAGAAAAAGGTAGCTTCTTGTTCCTAGGAATAATTTCTAGAAACTTAGGACGCGCATGGCAACGTTTCTGTTCCCGGGAACAAATTCTACTCAGAAATGATTTTTTTTGTTTCTATTCCCGGAAACAGTTTCTGAGCATTTGAAGGCGTTAGGTAACTGAAAAAAATTTATGTTCCTGGAATAAAAAAATAACAGAAATGCGTTTGGTAACTAAAAAACATTTCTATTCCAGATTTTTTCAAGTGCTTTTTTAAACTTGGTATTAAATTCTCATTGAGAACTCATCAATTTAATTATTTTTCTTTTAAGAAAAAAAAACAATATGAATATGGTGATATGTATATACTTATTACATCCATGGCAATATATATAAAGATGGTATATACTTGGTATATAGTTATTATATACAAACAACAATCTTTTTCCTTATTGTCTACTCAAGTTTAACTCGAGCGATGTTGAGTTTGAGTAACATTAATATCCATGCAAGTCGATGTTCAGTAGCCGTCATTGCCGGATACTCCCTCACGCGCGCACTTGCACTCACAATCCCGTTTTGCAAGTGACACATACTTGATACTTGATACTTGAGAATCTTAGCATTTTTCACAAAAACTACATAGAATTAGAGTCTACTTGAGCTCAAACTCAAATTGAAAATTACAACTTAAAAGTCGTACTATAACAAGTCGGCAACAAGAGAGGCACTCAAAAATTCAAGAAACTTAAGGATCCTCTCTCGTCATCATCTAGTATTTACAAATAATATTACAAAAATTAGAAACATAGAGTCATGAAATCTCAGGTATATCGTAATCCCTTGCCATTTTATTTGCAATTCTTTTCCTAAGCTCATCCATCTCACATGCTTGCTCATTGGATATATCATCTGCAACATCCACTTCCCTAGGTCCAAACGGGTACTCCGGATCTCCATAACGGGAAAAAATTTTGTCCATCCTATCTTCGTCACGAATATAATTATGTAGAGCATAACATGCAATTACAATAAGTACTTGTTTTCGAATTGTAAATGAAAGCATGTGTCTCAAAATGGTGAAGCGATTCTTTAATACCCCGAATGACCTCTCAATAACATTCTTTAATGCAGAGTGCCTATAGTTGAACAATTGTCGTGCTGTTCTTGGCCGTCTCCCTCTCCCCCTATAATCATTCAAATGATACCGTTCACCTTTAAATGGAGTTAAAAATCCTGGAAGTGATGCATAACCAGAATCTACCACATAGTATTTGCCTATAACATGATATATATATATTTGTTATAATGGGCAACCAAAACACAATCATAAGGAAAGTTTATTCTTGTAGATAAAGCAAATACCTTGTGGTGGTTGAGGAAATTACAGTCGAGGAGTCTCGAGTGCTGCCGAAAGCACCCGGCAATCATTAGCAGATCATTCCCATCCAGAATACACGAAAGTAAATTTCATGTCAAACGAACAAGCACATAGCACATTTTGGGTGGTAGTTCCTTTCCTGCCTGGGATTTGCTGAGATATAGGGACAGAAGCATGTATATAGGTGCCATCAATACCACCTATACAACCCTGTGCATTTATGAAAATTCAATATTATACAAAATTATTAACATGTATTTAATAGAGTAAACTCTATATAAAAACCATACCTTGAAATAGCGTTCATGATTAGGATCTATAAGAATTTCCTATGGGACAATATCAAAGGATGGTGGTTTGATAACCTCTTTTGAGAGTTTCAGAATTGCTTTCAACACTATGTTAAAATACCTAATAATTGTTTGTCCTGAACGTTGGAATCTCTCACATAAATCTCTATTTGACTTATTGTGACAAACCAAAGATAAGAAAATCCCAAGTTATCCATCTACCCTAACATACCGACTATGTTTCAACCAACATTTTGCCATCATTAAATCACATAGGTTCACAAAAACATGTCTTCTCCAACCTAAAGGCTTCATAAATTCTATCTGAATGTCCATAAACAACCTCCCTTATCCATTCGGGTCTTGATAATTTGCTGTCCCTAATAGGTTCTCTTGTATGCATGGACATGTCCACCGCAATAATAGACAACCATGTTATCAATATGTCAATGTCATCATCATCCAAGAATGGTTCGACTGGATCTACTTGCCCATTAGACACACTATTTGATCTCCCTTCCATAGTACCTATGTCATCACATAAATACATGAACATCAATATAGATATTTGGAAAAAATATATATAATAAGCAATAACATAAGTTGTAACTAAAAACAAACCAAAAATAAAAATTTCAACAATCCACGTACCCATGGCACCACTAAAGTACAAGATTCTTGACATTAATATCTCTAAAAACCACATATAAACCAATAACATAAGTTATACAATCAAATAAAACCCCACAAAATTCACAATGCAATCTCAACATCTATTGAAGATATTGAAGAAGTCCATATTTTCTTTCAGCTGGGGATTTAATAAAAGCATCCCTCCATGCGACACTAACACATGCTCGTTCCACTGTTTTGTTGTACAAATCTTGCTCCAACTCATGAATACTAACAAGGATGTCAATCACAGCAGATACGGAGAAGGGATCCATGGATGGTGGTATGACCTATGAGATGGCAGAACCACTTATAGATTGATTCGTCTTAGCTTTGATAAACTCTTGTATAGCTTTGCAAGTGTCACAAACACCAAAAAATGTACTGCTTCTTCTTCTCTTGGTATTTGGAGTCCTATCCAATTTGTGTTTTTCATGAACTGGAGTTGTTGTATTGTCGGATGTAAAAACCCCATCATCAATGGGGTGTTCACTTAAGTCCTCCGGCTCACCATTTGCATCGCCACCACCATTGTCACCTTCTATTGACACTATCAAGTCTTCGACATTTCCTGTGGCATGATTTCCAATAGCATATGTATCATCAAATACAATACACAAGTCGGCATACTGAGGAAATCCATCCTTCTTAAATTTTGCCCACTCAATATTATCCTGCAATTTTCCCAATAATGATATATGTTAACAACATAATCAAATATTTAAGAAATTACATCTACAATGATATCAAAATGATTAGAAGTTAAAGGATACCTTGATGTGAGAATCACAAACACTTGGATCGTCGACAACAACTGTGTTGTTCACATTATTCCAGCCAAATCCGAATTGTGAAAGAAGTTTCTTAAAACTACCATACTGTTTTCTCAATTTGTTCACCTTGTTCCTCAGCTGTGTTTGGGTATATTGGAATCTTGTCTGTTTATTGAATTCATTCCGTATGTTATCCCACCCTGCTTTGTTGTAAGTAGAAGATGTGCGATTTCCCTTTTTAACCTCCTCTACCAACAAACTTACAAATATGTTGGTTAAAGGTTCAATCCACTTTACACTGAATATCTCTTTCTAGGATGCCATTTAACCTTGACCGGTTGAGCATCATATAAATTATGCCTCAAGTCAATAATGTAGTCATGTAAGAATTACAAGCAATACATGCAACCATTCTCAAGAGACTAGTTAAAAAACAACAAAATAGATATATGTAGTCAACTAGTTACCAGATTTTGGAGATGCGCAAGATTCTAGAAGCATCAACGTTAATAAAACTGTACAATTAGCAAAATAAGGAATTTAGACAAACAAGTAGAAACCAAATATATATGATACCTCACGACACACTATCGAGAAACAATTTACTAAAACTTGTCAAGAAAAAATCAGTGCTCTACAATAAGCATCACAAAGAATTAGTTGAGGTAGTGCAGAAGTTGCTATTCACCATGTAAGAAGCATCAGGCAAGATCTCAATATGATATGCATCTGTGTTAGGATACAATAGTGTAAAAGCATCCATGCTCCATTTCCTTTATATAAACTATTAAACTATGGAAATGGCACATTAAAAATGACACACCAGATAGCATTCTGGTGCCCAAATCGCCAGACTATTCTTATCCTCATAATATATATTTTCAAGTAGCTCAGCGAACTATAATGATGGTCAAGACATGTCGATAGTAATGGAAGTGAAGGCACTGCAAAAGTAGCCTAAGAATATACAAGTTGGGCAATGTTGACTGCAGAAGCTTAGCTAGTGGCTGCCCAATTGTAGACACTCTTGTTACATATTGTCGATAGTCAATGCGGTTCACGGAGTTGCCAAACCGATGGCAGATCCTTATCATTTTGTCAACTAAAACATCAAGCAATATCAAACACAATTTCTTCCCAAAAACAACTTACACTTCTAAAAGGTTGGCATCCTGTTCTAGGATGTGAAAGTCTATGATCTGTCCAAGCAATGAAATGAGAAAAACTGGTATATTCTTCTCAATTTCCTAAGAAATAATATTGAGTTTACTTACTTTTTATACTTACTTTTACTAAGTGAATAACATACAACTAACCACTCTGTTATAATCGGTCCAAGCTAGATAAGGCTGGGGTAAGGGGAAAAGAGATCGAATTGAAGAAAGAACCTGCTCAAAGCCGAATACAAGGTTAGCCCACTCTATATCCCTCGAGATCAGCAAATTGGACCTGGCAAAAAGAGGTGCAATGTAGGCCTAAAAATTTAAATAAAACATCAAATCATTTTCAAATAAATCTGGACTTAAGGGAGAAAAACATTCAGTAGCTAAAATCTATAGCACGGAAGGGAAAAAGAGTTGTGGCAATACCCAATGACATACAAGCATTCATATGTAGGCTAAACAAAAATAGATTGACACATAAAGTCATTTTTCTCTTAATCTTGAGTAAGTTATGCAACACCATATCATTTAGGAGCACCATAAGCCCACATAAGGAATAGGTAAACAAACATGTTTCAACTATGTTGTCGTTCCTGGTCTACCTAGTGGGGACTCTTTACTAAGGCCATGAAGTACCATAAGCATGTCTTCACCCTCAGGAACTCAACAGAAACAAGTCGACATAGATGCTTCGAATGGTCAAAAGTTCATCACAGAGAAAGCACGGACAAAAAGTCTACATGATTATAATATGGGAAGTCAAAAACCAAAGCAGATTTGCTGGTGCTCCGGCGAGCTCGAGCAAGCACGCAAAGGGGCCATCAAGAAACCCGGGAGCACTCGACATTGACGAACATCATGAACGCCCACCCCCACTTTCTCTCTCCTCCCTCCCTCTCTCTATCTCTCTCTATGTCTTCCGCATTGTCTCTCTCTCTCTCTCCGGACGAGGATGCAAGAGAGAAAGAGAGGAGAGAGAGTCAGGGGGAAAAGGCGGAGAAGGGTGTGCGAAGCAGAGGCCGAGGAAAGGGGCGAGCGTGAGCCCCTCGTGCCACCACGCTCGTTGGAACTCGCCAAAGCACCAGCGAGTAGATTCGCTGGACACCAGCTCGAGCGACTCTGCTCGCTGGAGCTCCAGCGAGCAGATTCATCGGTGCTCCAGCGAGCGACTCTGCTCGCTAGACTCGCTGGTTCCAGCGAGCAAATTTGCTGGACACCA
The DNA here is from genome assembly GCA_014182845.1 of Corymbia calophylla. Taxonomy (NCBI): domain Eukaryota; kingdom Viridiplantae; phylum Streptophyta; class Magnoliopsida; order Myrtales; family Myrtaceae; genus Corymbia; species Corymbia calophylla. Next base: position 17,043,534 of record CM024695.1, on the reverse strand, counting down.
GCTCGAGCGAGCTCTAGTGAGCAGAGTCGCTGGTGCTCCGGCGAGTTCAAGCGACTCTGCTCGCTAGAGCTACAGCAAGCAGATTCGCTGGTGGTCCAATGAGTTCAAGCGAGTCTGCTTGCTCGAGCTTCAGCGAGCTCGCAAGCTCGAGCGCGAGCAAGTTCGAGATCTATAAAACCCTAAATCGGCGCTCGAGCGGGCACCGATCAAGCGAGCCCTTACCCAAATCGGTTGCAAGTCAAGGAAGATGTATACTCACCTCGAACAAGCAACTTGAGTCGGCGAGAGAGCAACAAGTTTTGTTGCAAAGAGTGCAAGCTTCAAAGCTTCAAGATTGCAGCTTGAGTCGGCGAGGGAGTCTGTCTTTGGAGAGGAAGACCAGAGAGAAGTGGAAATGAGAGAATGGCCTCCCCCAAAAGTTTTTTTTTTTTCTTTTTTTTTTTTTTTTTTTGTTCCCAGGAACAAGAAACAACTTTTTTTTGTTTCTGAATTTTACTCCAAATCTGTTCCGGGGAACAAATTTGTTCCCGGGAACAAAAAATTTACCAAACGCATTTTTGTTCCCGAGAACAAAAAATCTTCTCCCGGGAGCGTTACCATGCAGGCCCTTATTTATTGGGAACTACTCGTCGCCCACCCACCGCTGCCTGCTGCTGCCATCGCCGGCCGCCGCCGGTCGCCGATCGCCACCCCCGCCCACTCGCCACCAGCCGATCGCCAGTCACCGGCCTCTTGCCGCCACCATTTGCCCGATGGCGGCGACCGACAGTCGTCGGTCGCCGGTCCCCGGCCACTGCCACCCGTCGGTCTCCGCCACTATCGGGGAAAAAAGAAATAAAAAACTTTTGTTTGTACCAAACGCATTTCTATTCATTTTCTATTCCGAGAATAATAAATTTTTGTAGTTACCAAATGTCTTATAGAGAACAAATCAATGAATCCGAGGCCAAAATAACAAACCATCAACGATCAAGCAACGCAAAGGCGACGGTGGAAATGGACCTTGACGAATCACACGTATCTTACCTTGAACAAATACGAGTGGTAACCTGTTAATATAATGAAGATCGATGAAGGGCTCCGAGACTCTCCCTATAGCGATGCATGGGGAGACCAAATCAATTAATAGAATCACTCATCGGAGGTATCCGGCTGCCATTGGGCTATGATCCGAGACAACAGCAAGATGGAGAAGCCACGGCTGGACGTAGTGGATTCGAGAGGGATCGAAGCTGGAAGTTGTCACACCCCAAAACTGCAAGAAAAGGGAATATGACACAGCCGTCCTTCCACACGAAGGATGCAACCTCAATATAACCAACAACCTAATATCAACATATATGTAACTCAAACCCATATATATATCAGATAGACCAACACGTTGGCTACACATCAGAGTTTCTATAATCTTCCAAAATAACATTTACAACCAGAACTCAACCAACCCAAAAGATAACAAACACTAAACAAATTTCTTCCTTAGGTCATACCCAAAAAGAATCAAAAGTTTCCCCCTAATAGTGCTCTCGCTCTACTCGCCGCTAACCAAGGAACTTGAAAACATAAAGGGTGAGTGGAATGCAACCACAGCTCAATGAGTAGTACATATCTTCTAAGCAAATCGGACAAGCACTATGCATGAATATAGAGTAATACCATAACTTTTTAACCTAATCAAATATATAAAATACATAAGGAATCATATAGGAGTTACTTCTATACTCATATGAAAAGCTTATTTAAACCACCATCACAATACAAGAATCAATGGTCAAGTCCATTGAATAATCTCCATTCAAAAAGCACACATCGATGGTCCATCCATTGACCAATCTATTGCTCAATCTCTTACCATGGTCACGACACAACGCCTTGTGACAAGGCGACCAAGATTCCCCATTGGCAAGGTCTCCACCTATAATGCCGATGGCTCGGCCCAAAATGATATCTTAAACCCGGTATGCATACCAACATGCTCATCAATGTGCTCACAGCAATAATGAGCAAAATAACCATCCTCCAATACTTGAAAGTCAATCTATGAATCAATATAATAAACTAAACAAATACCTTTTTGCAACATCGTCATCCACCATTTCTCAAATCATCTACATACTTTTCCATAAACCATTTGCAAAGCACATATAAATATATTTTGCCTTCCAATACTTTGCATAATATACTTTCCAAACCTTTATAAACCATCAAAAGATAGTCCATGCCCGATCCGATTTGTATGCAATAATAATGTCATTTCATAATCCCATACCATATATAAGCCATAGAATTTTCTCACATGAATTTTACAAATTCAAAGAAGATATAGTACCACTCATCCCGTTGTCTACGACCTAATAAAACGGTATTTGAATCGTCAAATTCGTGGTCCTAACAAATAATTGAGGAATAAGTTAAAATCCGATAAAACTCTATATCAACTATGAGACAACTAAACTACGCCTTAACATAATAAAATGACCTCTATAAGCTAACAAAACGCCTATCAAAAGTAATTTATTTAAAACCGTTCATGAAGCAAGACTTGAGTGCAAAACTTGATTATGTCAAAACTTTCTCATCCGAACTCCGATCCAAGTAATCTTGTAATCAAAATGAAGATAATTCCAAGTACTAGAAGACTCACAAGTCGGACAACCCAATTTTGAGCCGAAACCGACAAAATCAGACCTCAAAGTGACCGCGCGCATACTGTTCACCCTGCGGGCAAAAGTTCAAAATTCCGTTTCGGACAAACCACAAGCTCAAATCCAATTCCGTAAAATCCTACGGGTCCATGACGTCCTAAACTACCATTCTTATAAATTTCCTAGCTCAACAACTCAAAACTTGGACTTCGCCGCTCAATATTTCTAATATTCCGAATTTGAGCCCTAAACCGGAAAAATGCTTCGATTGGAGGAACAAGAGGCACATGTACTCACCGAGTGTTGCGTAAAATAGTCGAGTCAGCTTTGCAAGGCTCCCGCGGTGCGCACATGCAAAACCCTCTCCCTTCTTCCCTCTTTTCCCTTTTCTCTCTTGTTCTTTCTTTCTCCCGACTAATTTTAGCTTCCGTAAGTGGTAGAGAAAACCCCACTTATTTTCTCTCCTCTCCTTTTGACTTTTCAACTCTTTCTTCTTCTCTATTTTTTTCTTAAAAACAAATGGGTACCACCAGTTAAAGAGAGCTGAAATATTACAGAAGTAATGAACGTGACGGCGAAATTACAGAGAGCTTCGTGGTGGCCGGAGAAGAAGCGAATCGACACCGAAAGGCCTGGGGAGCTTATACGAGGAGGCGGAGGTGGTGGAGGTGGTGGAGGACTCCAACTGGTAGTGGACAATCGCCGGTGGACCTCGAATCGGTGGTGGAGAAGATTCCGGCGAAAAAGCCTCCGACGAAGGATGCGCGGTTTGTCAGCGTTCGTGTGTCCTCCCCGATGACGAAGGAAATGAAAATTTTCACTCTATGCTCCCAACACAAAGACGAAAATGCCCTTCCTTTGCCGACGTGAGTAAGCACGTGGGAATTTTTTTTTTTGTTCAATACGTGCTTATGAGCCCCGTTCCCATCTCCACCCTTTTTAATTTTTTAGGATCCCAAGGTCCGAATTACTCTTATAAAGCCTTTTAAGATCATGCTTAAGACTATTATTACTGTGTTTGCTTAGAAAAGAGAGAGAGAGAGAGAGAGAGAGAGAGAGAGAGAGAGAGAGAAAGTTTACTATTTCTAGAAGCTTCTACGAAAATCATAAAGAGGCAATGGGTTGTGATGTAACTAGTATTAACACCTAGAGGGGGGGTGAATAGGTTTAGAGGGATTTTATGCGCAAATATATATAACTTTTGCAATCTACAAATAGAAATCAAATAGAGAGAGTAGAGAAGATTGCAAACACTGTTTATAGTGGTTCGGCTTTAGACAAGCCTACGTCCACTCTCCGGGCGATCGACCAATAGGCTGTATTTCACTATGTGATCAACGGTGATTACACACTCTCGAGTGTTAGTACTTGGTGATGATATGTCTCACGAAGTCACTCTCTTTTGTAATACACTGAAATCACTCAATTTCGCACTATGAACAACAGTTGAAGAACGAAATCAACTTTGGAATTATGTTCATCTACTCTACCTCCTAAGTCTCAGCCTATCCTTAAATACTCTCCAAGCCACACTCGACCGTTGGCTCTTTCCTTGAGAGTTTAGTCTTCCCTTTCTTGGACAGACTTTATAAGGCAAGTCTTTTTGACCGTTGAAGGTAGATCAGATCCCCTTAGATTCTGTTCGCCCATACAATCAGAATTTGGGCTTCCATAAGTGCTCTATTCTTCTTTGAAAGTTGTCCATTAATTGATCCTGCCAATCAGATTAATATAACAGAATCAATATAAATAAGGTAAGTGAAATACTTTACCGTTGGTGATCTTATCTTGTAGATTCGTTCTTAAGTCTGACAAACTTAAGTTTTGAGTCTGCCTAGATTTTCAGTCTGGTACGGTCAGACTCAAAATCTCAGTATGGTCGAGTCTTCCGTCTAGTACGGACAGACTCAAAGACATCTCATGCTTTATCTTCTGCCACCAAGAGACTTTAAAGCCTATGTCATTTTGTGACATTTTTTCCTTCAAAAGATAGATATAAATATCATTCATAAAATGTTTTGTTAGCATCAAAACTAGGAGTTTTCTCAACAATCTCCCTATTTTTTATGGTAACAAAACTTTTTATGCATATGGCTTATTGTTCCTGCAAAATATGGTTAAACAGAGCATACTTCCAATTATTTTGCTCAACTCATAAAAATAGCCCATATCAATCCTATTTAGATGATAATTTTAGAACAGCAGCAACAACCCAGAAAATATCACATCACAGACAAACATATTTCAGATTTTATCAGTACTATGTTATCAGCATATCAGAAAATATCATCAGCCATGCATACCATTACTTTCACATCACAGCCCAACAAAATGTCATGCATCATCAAAATAAGATAAGCCATATACTCTCCCCATTTTTGTCAACTTCAAAAAGTTAAGGACTGGAAAAGAGTCAGTAAGGTCAAAAAGTAAAAACCAGTTTCTAAACAGAATAAGGCAGAAGATGTTTTTAGGATGTTTTCTTTTTAGGGGTCTGAACAAGGGTGAAATCCTCCATACCTGTTGCAGACTTCTCAATCCTATTAATACATTGATTAACTATCTTCTCGAGAGTCTCCAGTCTGTTATTGAATAAGATTTCCATTGCTATCTGCTGATCTCTGATCTGTGTGAGAAGTGCTAAGATCTTCTGAGAGTCAGCATTCTCGGACAAAGCTGCAGCAGCTTGAATTTCAATATTCTCAGAATGATGCTCCCCCTGAGTTGATGCTTCATTCTGTCCTTGTTGCCCCTCTTTATCCCTATCCTCATCTCTGTTGTCCTCATCTTCTTCTTCTTCTTCTTCTTCTTCTTCTTCTTCTTCTTCTTCTTCTTCTTCTTATGCTTCTTCTTCTTCTAGATCTTCCTCTGATTCAGATTCACCATTCTTCTCAAGTTCTGTGCTAAGAATGTTTTCTGTATGTGTTTTTACTTCTGGTTCAGACATTCTATGAGAAGTTTGACGCATAGTTGCCAAAATTGCGGAAATGCTTTCCTTCTCATCTTCTTCATCTTGTAGTAGGAGCTGTCTTCTCTTCTTAGAACTTAGTTCGGCAGCAGCTGATTTTTTGCCTTTTTTTTGCCTTTTTTTTTTTGCCTTTTCCTTTTACTCTAGCCAATTCTTTTTCCTTTCTTCTCCATGTTTCCGCGAAGTCCTTCAGTCTCATCTTATTGATCCTCTTCATATCAATGGCCATCGTAGGAAGAGTTTTAGTGCAGAATCTCCTAGGTATATCTATCTTGAGATGGTCAAAGATTCTTGTCACCAAAGCTCCATAGGGTAACTGTCCTTTGTCCTTAGACACAGTCCGATACATATGCAATATAATAGTGTGAGGCAGTGAGAACAGTACTCCATTTTCAATTGCCCACATCAATTTGGCCTCAAATCTGGATACATCAGTCTTAGATGATGCCTTAGGACGAATACAACTGATTATAATCTTATGTAGGATTGTTCTTGCAAAAGTCAAAAGAGGATAAGTTATACTAGCCCTAACAGACTTTGTAAGAAACTTACAAACTGTCTCATAAGAAACATCTATTGGCCTGAAAGTACCCCTCTCAACTTTTATAATGTCAGCCAGAGTATCTGTGCTAACATCATAGAACCTGTCATTTACACTGAACTGCATTCTGTCTGGGGATAGAAATGTCAAGTTCGAGTAGAAGTATGCTGTTAATTCTGGATAAACAGCAGCAGAGTCAGTGCAAAATTGGTCCATCTGCAATATTTCAAAATATCTACGCAGATTTACTTCAGCAGCATCTAAATAATGAAAGTCCACTATCCTGTGGTTCATGATTCCTCGCTCCATCAGTCTGTTAAAGAATGTCTTATGTTCTCTAGATCGGAACAATTTCCCGGTTGTGTTCCGAGCCACAGCAGCAATTCCCATTCTGACTTCAAAATTTCTGTAAATTTTCTCATCATCTTCCTTCGCATTATCTCTACTTCTCCCTGTGTCACTGACTCGTTCTCTACGAGCAGATGGCGGTTCTGTAGTCTGAACTGCTTGGATAAGACGTAATTCATTTGCGTACCATTTCTCTCGCAAGAAGTAGAGTTTAACGTCTTCCTTACCATTTCGTTGGACTAACTTCTTATATCTCCTCATAACTACATGAGGATTATCAGTAGGTGTTGGTAGAGTTAATCCGGACGTACCTCTACGGGAGACATTCCTTTCTTCAGATTGTGTGGGGAAAGCTCTTGGAGATTCCACATTATCATCTTCATTTCTTTGAGCGGAAGCTCTTGGAGATTGTCCTTGGGTGTCTTCAGAAGTTTGTGTCGATCGAATGCGTCCGCGCCCTTCTTCGATATTTCTCCCTCCTCTCCCAGCAATCATGTTTGATCTTCTTCGAGGAGATGGAGATCTTGATCTGGACACGGAGGATCTCGAAGCCATGTTCGGAGAATATTGGTTTTGGAGAAAATTGATTTTGGAAAATGTTTTGTTCTGTTAGGGTTTCTAAAAAGGCGTTCTGAAAAGTTGTGAAGAAAAGACCCGACTTTTTGAGGTTTTTTAAACCCTTTGTTGTGAGAACAAATGAGCAGTCGCAACCAAAAAAAACTTAAAATGGCAGTTATTCCAAACTTAACAAGAATATTCAATCATCATAGACATATGCCAGAAAATATGCAAATCAATCATGCATATCAAAAATTTACTAATAAAAACTTACCAGATTTAAATAAGGAAATAACATACCAACCAAAAATACCATCATTTCCTTTTTCATTCTTCCTAGAAGATCAGTCTGTCCAGACGATTGCTTCTATCAGACTTTTTCCTGTTCTCATAGATTTTATAAAAAAAAGGTTAATAATATTTAATCTCCCACATATTGAATCGAATGTACCTTTGTCCAGCGGCTTTGTGAAGACATCTACTAACTGATTTTTGGAATCAATGAATTCCACATATACGTCTCCATTTTGCACATGGTCTCTAATAAAATGATGTTTGATTTCAATGTGCTTTGCCCTGGAGTGTAAAATCGGATTCTTGATGAGGTTTATAGCACTCGTATTATCACATCTTATTTCTGTACAGGATTATTCTTTTCCATAGTTTTTTAGTTGATGTCTCATCCACAGAATCTGTGACAGCAGTTTCCAAGTGCAACATATTCTGCTTCTACTGTTGATAGAGCCACAGTGTTCTGCTTTTTGGAAAACCATGAAACTAGCATTTTCCCTAGAAGTTGGCATGTTCCTGAAGTACTCTTTCTGTCCACTTTGCAACCTGCTAAATCTGCATCTGAGTAACCAAGAAGAGTAAAATCTGTTTCTTTTGGATACCACAGACCCAAGTGTGGATAAGTGGCTATATATTTGATTATGCGTTTGATAGCAAAAAGATGTGATTCTCTAGGATCCACTTGAAATCTAGCACAAAGACAAACACTGTATAAAATATCTGGTCTAGATGCAGTAAGATAGAGAAGAGAACCGATCATGCTTCTGTAAGTCTTCTGATCAACTTTCTTTCCCGTTTCATCTTGATCTAGTTTGATGGAGGTTGCCATAGGAGTTTCAATCTTCTTGCAGTTCTCCATTCCAAACTTCTTGATCAAGTCTTTAGCATACTTTTCTTGATAGATAAAAGTTCCACGTTTTGTTTGATTAACCTGAAGTCCTAGGAAGAATGTAAGTTCTCCCATCATGCTCATTTCAAATTCTTCCTACATAGACTTTGAGAAATTCTTGCACAAGTGCTCATTAGATGATCCAAAAATAATATCATCTACATAAATTTGTACAAACAGAATATCTTTACCTTCCTTCTTAATAAACAAAGTTGTATCTACCATACCTTTCTTGAATTTATTGTCTAGTAAGAACTTGCTCAATCGTTCATACCAGGCTCGAGGTGCCTGTTTTAGACCGTAAAGTGCCTTCTTCAATCTATATACATGGTATGGCTTTCTTGGTTCCTCGAACCCAGGAGGCTGCTCTACAAAAACTTCTTCTTTGATAAACCCATTCAGAAAAGCACTCTTCACATCCATTTGGTATAGCTTGAAATTTTGATAACAAGCATAGGCAAGCAGTAGTCTGATTGCTTATAATCTTGCAACTGGGGCATAAGTTTCATCATAGTCTATTCCTTCCGATTGAGAGTAACCATTTGCCACGAGTCTTGCCTTGTTTTTGGTGACTTTGCCAAGTTCATTGACTTTGTTTTTGAAAACCCATTTAATGCCAATGATAGTTCTTCCTTTGGGTTTGGGCACCAATTCCCATACATCATTTCTCTTGAACTGTTGAAGTTCTTCTTGCATTGCCTCTATCCAGCTTTCATTTTCCAAAGCTTCATTAATTCCTTTGGGTTCAATTTCAGAGATCAGTGCAACAATACTTGTGTCCTTTTTGTTCTTTGATTTAGTTTGAATCCCTTTGTTGATGTTTCCAATCACCAACTCCTTAGGATGACTGGACTTATGCTTCCAGTTTCTGTTTGGCACTTCATTGTTATCGAATCTTTCTCGATGCGGGAATGTCAAGCTGAGTTAGTCGTTCTTCTTGAGTTGCTTCTTTGACTGTTTTCTGGGAAGATTCTGCTTCTTTGTTGAGATTAGATCTTTCAGGAGCAGCATTTGATTCTGATTCTTCATTTACTGTTCTGCTCTGTTTTGAAACTTCTTGCTCTAGAAACTTTACATTCATGGATTCTTCCACTGTCTGAGTATTCTTGTTGAACACTTTATATGCTTTACTAGAGTTTGAATAGCCCAGAAAAATACCTTCATCTGACCTTTCTTCAAACTTACTAGGTTGATGATTAACATTTTTGAGGATATAACATTGACAACCAAAAATGCGAAAGTAGGAAACAATAGGTTTTCTTTCTTTGAAAATCTCATAGGGAGTTTTCTCAAGAATTGGTCTAAGAAATACTCTGTTAATGATATGGCAAGAAGTGAAAACAGCTTATGCCTATAAACGAGTTGCCATCTTGCTTTCTATAAGCAGAGTTCTGGCCATTTCTTGTAGGGACCTATTTTTTCTTTCCACAACTCCATTTTGTTCTGGAGTGTAAGGAGAGGAAAATGTATGCTGTATACCATTTTTGTCACAAAAATCTGCAAAGTCTTGATTTTCAAATTCTCCCCCATGATCTGTTTTAATACTTGAAATAGAGTAACCTTTCTCATTTTGAACCCTTTTTGTAAATGTTGAAAAATGTGAGAAGGTTTCTCCTTTATTAGCGAGAAAAAATACCCATGTAAATTAAGAATAATCATCTACTATCACAAGGCAGTACTTCTTACCTCCAATGCTCTGAGTTCTAGTTGGTCCAAATAGGTCCATATGAAGAAGCTACAATACATGATTAGTAAAAATCTGTTTTATAGACTTGAAAGAACTTCTTACTTGTTTTCCCAATGTACAAGCAGAGCAAAGCTCTGTCTTCTTATAATTCAGTGAGGGCAAGCCACGAACAAGCTTTTTGCTGACAAGCTTGGAAATTTGTTTCATACTGACATGCCCAAGTTTGCGATGCCAGATATTTGCTTCATCTTAGACTGATAAGAGACATTTTGCAGTATCTTCATTTATGTCCAGAAGATAAATGTTCCCATGCCTTCGTCCGGTGAATGTTTGAGAAGAGTCATTGCTTATTCCAGAACATAGGTTCTCTTTGAAGTTAATTCTGAAACCAGCATCACACAACTGGCTGATGCTTAGAAGATTGTAGTTTAATCCTTTGACTAGAGAGACATTGTTGATGATTAAACTACCAATCTTGACATTCCACCCAATGATGTTTCCTTTGGTGTTTCCTCCAAACGAAACTGTTCCTCCTTTGATTCTTTCGAATCCAATGAACATCTTTGAATCTCTGTCATATGTCTTGAACATCCACTTTGTCCAAGTACCATTTCTTCTTACTTTTGAAGCTTACCCGCAATGTACACACATACTCATTTTTTCTTTGGTACCCAGATTTTCTTGGATCCATTGAAGTTAGTAGTATATGCTTTTTCTATCCATTTCTTTTGAACAGGTCTCCAGACTTTAGGACATTTATTCTCAAAATGTTCTCTTTCTCCATAGTTAGAACACTTTAGATTTTCTCGACCAACAGATTTAACAAAATTCTTTTTAAAATTATTATTGTAGGCCTGTCGAGGAAGTCTCTATTTAATTCTTTCCTTAACTTTAGGAAAATCAATTAACGATTCACTTTCCTTGCAAAACCCAAGTCCTGACTTATCATAGTGAGGAATTTGGATAGAAAGTATATGCTGCAGGGTTTTCGACCCTTCAGAAAACTTTGCATTGATATTCGAAATTTCCTTTCTAAGAAATAGATTCTCATTTTGTAAAGAACTTTGATTCTTCTTTATTTCCAAAATTTCCCTTTTAAGGGACTCATTTTCATTTAAGATAGGATCACGACTTTCCTCCAGTTCTACAAATTCCTTTTTGAGATCACTAAATTTTCCTTTTAACAAATAATTCTGATGACTCAACTTACGATTTTCCACTTTTAAACTGGAGATCTTTTTCAATGTAGTTTTTAGATTTAAACACAGCTCATTTATGTAATCTGAGATTTCTATTGGGATATCAGAATGATTTATTTCGATTTCTCTGTCTGAATCTGAGTCTAATCCTGAATCTGTTTCAGAGTCTAAGTCTGAATGTGCCATAAGACAGATATTGTCATATTCGTCTTCACTATCCTCAACCTCTGTGTCACTCCATGTTTCAGCTTTCAGGGCCTTCTTGTATTTCTCGAATTTCCCTTTGTTCTTTTTGAGCTTGGGACAATTCTGCTTAATGTGACCATTTTTCTTACATTCAAAACAAATGACGTCTTTGGCATAATTTTCCTCGTCATCAGTTCTGCATTGTCCAGACTGTCTGTTTTGTTTCCTGTTGTTGAACTTCCTGCCTTTCCTATTTAACTTTCTCACTTTTCTAATCAGCAGTGCAAGTTCTTCGTCGTCCAGCTCTTCCTCAGAATCTATAACATCAGAATCAGTGTTAGACTTAAGAGCAATGGATTTCTTACCTCTGGATTCCACTTCCTCGTTCATTTGTTCTGCTTCATAGGACTGCAGAGTACCAACGAGCTCATCGACTGTCAGTGGTGAAATTCGCAGAGTTTCTCTGATAGATGTCTTTACATTATTCCATTCTTTTGACAATCCTCTCAGGAGCTTGTTGACCTTCATTGGTCCAGGAACAGGCTGTCCTTGATATGCCAATCCATTTACAATTTCTGTAAAACGACTGAACATGTCTCCTATGGACTCCCCCTGTTTCATCTTGAAGGATTCATATTAACCGAGTAATATATTTACTTTGGTCTCCTTGACACGATCAGTTCCTTCGTATGTCACGTGTAGTCTATCCCATACTTCCTTTGCTGTATCACAAGAAGATATTCGATTATATTCATTAGGTGATAAAGCATAATAAAGAGAGTAGATAGCCTTAGCATCGAGAGTTTGTCTCTTTGTCATTTCTTCTGAAGAGATGGTGGCTGATGCTTCTGTTTTTTTCCCATCGTTTCTCTTTGGAGTTTTTCCAGTTTTATCAGTGGGGTCAATTCCCCTTTCAACCACATCCCATTCGAGTGGATCTTTTGATCTGAGAAAGGCCTTCATCTTATTCTTTCATATATTGTAATCTTTGCCGTCGAAGTAAGGTGAACGAGTGTTGCCCTGCTCCTCAATCAAACCCGGTGCAAGAATACTAGCCATAGAGGATCTTTAACTCAGAAGTAATAAACACTTCAAGATCTTGAGCACAAGCTCTGATACCAATTGATGTAACTAGTATCAACACCTAGAGGGGGGGTGAATAGGTGTAGAGGGATTTTACGCGCAAATATATATATAACTTTTGCAATCTACAAATAGAAATCAAATAGAGAGAGTAGAGAAGATTGCAAACACTGTTTATAGTGGTTCGGCTTTAGACAAGCCTACGTCCACTCTCCGGGTGATCAGCCAATAGGCTGTATTTCACTATGTGATCAACGGTGATTACACACTCTCGAGTGTTAGTACTTGGTGATGATATGTCTCACGAAGTCACTCTCTTTTGTAATACACTGAAATCACTCAATTTCGCACTATGAACAACAGTTAAAGAACGGAATCAGCTTTGGAATTATGTTCATTTACTCTACCTCCTAAGTCTCAGCCTATCCTTAAATACTCTCCGAGCCACACTCGACCGTTGGCTCTTTTCTTGAGAGTTTAGTCTTCCCTTTCTTGGACAGACTTTATAAGGTAAGTCTTTTTTATTGTTAAAGGTAGATTAGATCCCCTTAGATTCTGTTCGCCCATACAATCAGAATCTGGGCTTCCATAAGTGATCTATTCTTCTTTGGAAGTTGTCCATTAATTGATCCTGCCAATCAGATTAATATAACAGAATCAATATAAATAAGGTAAGTGAAATACTTTACCGTTGGTGATCTTATCTTGTAGATTCGTTCTTAAGTCTGACAGATTTAAGTTCTGAGTCTGCCTAGATTTTCAGTCTGGTACGGTCAAACTCAAAATCTCAGTCTAGTCGAGTCTTCCGTCTGATACAGACAGACTCAAAGACATCTCATGCTTTATCTTCTGCCACCAGCAGACTTTAAAGCCTATGTCATTCTGTGACCTTTTTCCTTTAAAAGATAGATATAACTATCATTCATAAAATGTTTTGTTAGCATCAAAACTAGGAGTTTTCTCAACAGGTTGGAGTCCCAAAGCGAATAAAGTTGGATTAGACCAAGCTAGGCCTTTTGGGCCCAAGCTTGTCTCGATCTTCTCTTCTTCTCTTGTTTCTATTTGATGCTTGAGAATTCGGTAATCTCGAAAATTAAATTTGATGAGCTTGGTTCTTAGGTTAAAATATCACATTAGAGTTGTCTAGTTATTGACACCTAAATTCTTGTTATTTCATTTCAGTACTCATCACCTAAAAATTAGGAATCGATCTCCATCCTTAAATAAATATATCAAAAATTACATTTGGCATTATGCATCGCATCGCCTTCGGTATTAATAACATTTAGGACTAACACAAGAGTAGCTAGTGCTAGGAACCTCAGTCAAGATTTGCTATGTAAGTTCAACCACCTTTGGTACGCTCTAGTCTGTTGCAAAACCCAAGGATTTCTAATCTTTGGTAACAATATCATGGAAGAGTTAGTCTCATCGATCATGGTTGGCATCAACACAAGAGATGACAACAATCCTCTAGATCACAGTAAACTTGGCCGCTTCGTTTTAGTGCCTATAGCCGTGACAGCTACCTATTGTCTTTCTACTAGTAGCGTCTACTGCCCCCATTTGCCTTGCCCTAGGTAGTTATTAGGTCAGACCATAATCCTTTAAAAGATTTGACAATTTTCTTTGAATCATGTTTAGCTCCTTTTGCACAAAGGTATACTTCGAGCTTTTGTGATTAATGATAAATTTGCCTCTCTCATCAACATCATTGTACAAATAGTACCCTCAGATTGAGTGCAAAGACAATTGCCGCAAACTCCAAGTCATGAGTAGGATAAGTGAAAAAAAAAAAAATTTGAATTCAAGACTATGTTTATACATTATGTGAAATTTCGTGGACCAAAGTCTATTGTTCTTAAAACTTAAGTTATTAGATAAAATTAGGGTTTAATATATAAATATTTTAGTAATTTCCTTTTCACAAAAAGAACTAGAACTCTCCAAGGTGAAGCACTTGACCGATGAAACCCTTATCTACCAAATCCTGCAATTGTATCTTTAACTCCTTCAATTCAACATAAGTCGTTCTGTATGGTGCCTTCAAATTTGGATTTAGGGTAATTCGGACAAATCTTCAACAAAAATATTAGATGGGAGGAATTGAGAAGGTCTTCTCTCGAATCAATATGTTATCATAACCAGAGTAAAGTAACATGGAAGTTAATAATAGGTTTTACAATACAAGCTAGATTAGCTACTTCCACTGTCACATCTTTATAGTATGAGCCCCCCTCATTTATTGAAGTTTGAAAACATGCACCATTATGACGTGACTTCTATGTATAGGGACCTTTTTAGGATTTTTCTAATCTTTAGGAAGATTTATCTCGGCAATTGCATTCACGGCAACTAAGGAATATTGAGATTTATTGGTGAGATCCTCAAAGTTTAATAAAATTTTCAGCAAATACTGCATAGAATCTCATTATTGGACTACTAATTGCATTGTCGGTGAACATATATTACTCAAAATACTCAACAGGACTATTAAGATTCCTGTTCGATCCATAGGTGGAAAGTTCAACATTCTTTTCTACAATTAGAAGTCGTGGATTTATTACTAGGAGCTCATTTTCCTCCTACATTAATTATTTTAATGACCCACGATATTTTTTAGGTTTATTTTGCGTATAGGCCTCTGATTGTCATATCAAAGTCACAAAGAAAAATACATAAAGGGTAAAACTTTGTATTTTCTAAACCAGTCGCATTTGTCATATTGAATACAAAGCATCAGTCACATTTTAGTGCCCGGAAAAAACTTCAAATTAGCAACACTTAGATCTATTCTATTATAACATCGTATATTCTCACTGTTGGCTCGAATCTTTTTTAATATTACGAATTGTCTATATAAAAATCTAAGCCCTATTAGAAAATCAACAATTATCCAGCACACTATCGGAGTTATTTAATCTCTCCACAAGCAACCCAAATCTCCGTAGAAGTGTCAATAAATTACCTAAACCAAAAATCAACACATCTACGGATATTAGTGTTGCTATGGAGATATATTCAAATTTTCGCCAATAATGTTTGGTATAGGAGGCCTAAATATATATATAAATATTTATCCATGCAAAGATAAAGAATAGCGCTATAGAATGCCAACAAGCGTTCTTCTTCACCGTGACTTTTGTAGTTGTACCAACCGGATCTCTCTTCAATGTCGTGAACCACTCTTTCAATTTCCCCTCCGAATGCTACTCAAAGACGCAGAAGATAAAAGCTATAGCACAAGGTACGTGTGCTTTCCACCCAAAATCTGGAATCACTTCACTGCGTTTATTACTTATAAAAGACCAAGTTAAGAAAGAAACCAGAGGAAATTATGACCAAGGTGCGTTCCTTGATCTTGTTCAAACGCTAGCAAATAACTTGCTGACTAGCCAAATCATACTACTACAAAGATAGTTAATGACCCTATATCAATTTTCTCGCCGGTAAGTCCATGTACTTGCCCATTTGAACCCTGGACGAAAAAATTGTGGATCTCTCTAGTTCTTCTACAACCTCTCTAACATTGTTTGGTCTTCTGGATAAAATTTTCTTGAACGAACCAGGTCTTACTCAATAAGCTGAAGGCCAGTAGTTATCCATCTCCATGCAATTCTCCATTCCCATGTACCTATTGCCTCCCATATTCGCATGTGCCATCTCTCCACCATAGCCAGCTGCATGGTCTCCAACAATAGCAGTGCTACTGCTCATCATGGTTGAGCCAACAACCATATCCTGGTGACTCATGGCCGGGCCCGGCGGCGCTTGCATCACTGGCCTCATGACCGGCTGCGAGGTGGCGCCCCCCAGATTCAAGTTCAGCCCGGATATTGTGAAGCAACCCCCGGCGGCACCTGCGGGGTTGAGCTGTGGTGGCATCGGTTGGTTCACACTCATCGCCCCACTCCTCAGGACCCGGTTGATCTCGGCCAGGTCGGCCCCGTTCATGTAGTTCCTCCCGAGGAACTGGAAGTTCTCTGGCGGCATCATTGTGGGCGGCACGACGCTCGACCCTATCTCGAGGCTGTAGGGAGGGACGGCCCGGGATTGGCTGGATGGGTACTTCTTCGCACCGGCGCTCTTCTGGAAGACGCGGCAAACCACCCATTCGTCCTGTGGGATGTCATTGCATATGATGTGGAAAATGTTTAGGAAATAGTGAGATGCGTGACCAATTTATTTTTGCAAACTTCGTGTGATTGTGATTCTTGTTTGTGTGCAAACATAGCTGACTCTTTTTTTCCTGGGTTGGTAAGTGGTAACAACATGATCTTTTCCTACTCTTTCTTTTCGCTATTGATATTGACCTTGTGGCTGGTTTAGATTTTCTAGGTTCATATTTTCTTTCTTGGACTTAGCGATCTTGTTTTCCTTATAAAGAGGCTTAAAGCAAATAAATAAGAAAATAAATGAGATGTGCCTATTGACTAACATGGTGTGTACCTCCGAGGATAAACTTGGTCTTATATATTTATCAAGATGTGATTGCATATAGTTGGTTCATTAAGAATTTCATTCCTTAATTCCACGAAAGGCGCGGGTTAACCCTAATTCCTCATAGACCATAACTCAGTAAAATTCCTAATTATTTTAAAACATATCTTAGAATTTTCATATGTACATAGAAACATGCGTATGTGGATGTTACTTATGCATGTACAAGATAACCTTTCAACATCAGTTGTTGCCCCAACAAAACTTGGGGTTCGCAAATAAGGCAGCACAAATTTATACGAAGAAACGTACACAAGTGACCATTACTATTTCTGGAATAGGGTGTGCGTTGAAATACTAAAATGGGTTGATCGACAGTTATAGAAGTTAAGCTCCCAAGAAAATGTTAGTCCTACAATTAGTCTCATTGCATAAACACGACAGGTAACCTTTCTTTTAGTCAATCCTTGATAAACTTCGTAGAGCAGAAACGTTAATCATTATTTTCTTTTCCTAGATCCCCCAGACCCTGATATACCCAAAATTGGAACAAGGGGTCATTCATGTCACATCCAACGAATTTAAATTTCCAACTTGCTAACATCTGATAAAATTAGAGAATGTGAAATGAGCTTATGCAAAATATTCGAAAAGGGAAATATTTTGTTATTGTTTGTTCTTAGCATCTTTTTCATTTATTCTATTCCATAATTTTGTGAATTTGTAAGTAGAAGAAAACGTTGATCTGCATGCATAAATGAAGATTGAAAAGACAAAGCACTTGGATTGGAGGGCAAATTCGATGCACACATAGTAGATAGGGGGGTAAACTGAAGTAAGAAATCCATGTAAACCTAGCTCGCTGAGAAAGATGAATGAAGTTTAGTCATCTCAAGTTTGTTCATACAAGCTAACTTTTGTTTTGTTCTTTTGGCTCGACATATCTAGGGTTACAAACATGAGACTTCGAAATTTTTTTTAGATTGCAGTTCCGACCCTCATGATATAATTCGCTGATGAAATTGGATATTACCTTGGTAGTTCGGAAAGCTGATTTCGAGTGAATGCGATACTCATGCATGACCCAGTTGCTTTTCTCTCCTCTAGGGGCTCTCCCTTTGTAAAAGACCAAGGTCTTCTTCATGCCGACCAGCTCGGAGGTGACGCTGTTGAAGATCTCCTTGTCCTTCCCCGTAGTTTTCCAGTACCCGGTGTTGGTTGCTCGGTTTGTTCGCACCCCAGTTGGGTATTTCCGATCCCGTAGGCTGAAGAAATACCACTCTTTCTCCCCCATTTTAGCCTTTGCTGGTTGAGAGAATCGCATCGGAAAAATGTCATTATTTCACTTTGATGAACAGGAGATTTTCTCTCTGTACCGGTAATGAAACCATTAAAATTCAAACAATACTAGAAAAATCTTTTTTTTCCCACTCTTCATTAGACTGCACAAGATGTTAAAAGAGCATGGTCTATAAACATCATGAAAAAAGGGTAGCTGCTGGAAAACTGGTTATGCAGGATGAAATATTTCTAGGGCAAGATCCTTAATAAAAAATTTAAGTCGGGTCTTAGGATTCTGGATCCCTCCTTAATTACTTAAAATCACCATCTTGCATCAGTGTGAGAGAAATTCAACACTATGAATTCATATTATGAACGGAAGACTATTACAAAATAAATTGTCTCTGTATGTGACAAGGTGAGAAGAATTCCTCACAGAAACTATGAAATTTTGGATACTGTTGTGTTCTTGAAGCGTGAAACCGTCAGAGGACATAAGATAAGCAAGGGATTTTGAGTCAGAGGATACCTGGGAGCTCCCAAGGCTCAGATTTGTTGAGATCCACGTCGGCGATGGCTCTTCCAGTGAAATTAGAATCTGATATCTTGTTCATCAGATAGTAAGTGATGAGCTCTTCATCTGTGGGATGAAACCGGAACCCTGGCGGAAGATTATCGTCCTTCTTCTCTTCCATGTCTCACTTTCCTTAGCACTTCGCTACAACTTCCACTTCAACTCTTACCTATAGAGCATCAAAAACTACAACAAAATTAAAAATGAAAGGAAAAAGCAATCCAAAGGACAAAAAGTAAAATCTAGGGTTTCTTTCCCCCCTTTCTTGAACATGCTGCAAGAAGTAATGGATCAAAAAATCTGGCCTAAGTCATGGAAAGTACAAAAGCAAAGAGGTTGCTTGCATGGGAAAGATGAAGTACTTGATTGGGTTTTTGGATGCTTCTTCAGATCAATTTAGATGAAGCTAGGGCAAACCAAGGGCAGAGAGAAGAGGAGAGGGCGGTCAAGGTGTGTATTGGACTTTAATTGGAGGCTATCTCTCTCTTGCTTACGTGCAATTTATGCACAAGAAGGTTTGAAATTTATGCTTCTCTCTCGTGAATAAGACGACGAGGAAAGGGTGTGTCAATGAAGCTCCCACCTAATTCGGGTCGTCATGGACAAGATAACGTGGACTGACCAATGTCTTCGATCGGTGTGAAAGCGAATGGTGAGAGAGAGAGAGAGACGTGATTAGGGCAATCGAAATCATGCACCCTCCCACTTGTCAAGTAGCTATAAATTAATGGCAATAATATAGTTTTGTTGCTGTATTTTGCATGGAAGAGTAACGATGGTGATTTATCGATTGGTAATGAACGGATAATATGAGCTTATTAGGAGCAAATGAGAGAGTCGTGCCCAAAGTTGGGAAAAGTGTGCAAGAGTAAACCACAATGAATAAGAAAAGCATTACCCAAATGCAGAACCGAAAGAAAAACCATAACGACTTATATACCTCACTAAAGATCATCAGTGCATCATATAGCAAATCGTATTCTGTAACATGATTATTCGAGCAATTTGAATCCGCTTAGTAATAGAACGAGATACCCTTTTTCCGCTTTCCACTGGGGTTGACCCTGTGACCTATGAGACGTGGAAATAAATGCAATATGTCTATGTTCCCTTCTTTTACTAACTTGCAAAGAGCATGAAAATTGACCTTTTCAATTCAAACTGGTACCAAAAAAAAAAAAAAAAATTCAAACTGGCATTAAGGGAGTTTTTCTTTTTTTTTTTTTTTTTGGTCAGGGCATTAAGGGAGTTTGATTACCTCTAATTGACACATTTTTTGGGTCAAAAATCGCTAAGTTAATAGGAAGGAGACTCATTTAATTAGTTAAGTGAGAAAATATTCAATGGAAATATAAATCATATCAATTATATCGCAAAAACCTTTCAATTGTACTCATTACTTCATATTTCATGAGAAACTAATGGAGTGTTTTGGCTCACATTATTTCTACTTCCTTATTGGCTCGTGACATTCCTATATCACATTGAATTGGCTACATTATTCATTGTAAGTCTCACTCTTAATTTAAAATTATTTCTTACATTTCTTCTTCATTTTTTGTTCTGATTTTACTAGAGACAAAATTACATGCTCGTCTCAAACAACTTTTATTAAGGTTAAATATGGGGTCTGCTCTTAATTTAAAATTATTTCTTACCTTCTTTTTTGGTTTTATCCATTTCTTTCTCCATTTGAAATAAAATTGATGCCAGTCTTTTCCACACAAAAAAAAAGAAGATAGTTTATCTGGTAGAAAATCTATTATTATGTTAATGAGTTGTATATTTATCTTTTTTTGTACTAGGACACTATTATTCAAAAAATAATGTAAGCACAAGTAAAAGTGAAAAGAACCAATAACTTTAATATATGTCATTACTCCACTTGCATATTATTCGGTGAATCTACTAGTCCAACTTTTATTTATTTTTCATGCCATCATGGCATGATGTTTTAAAAGATACTTTAAAAAGTTAAAAATATGACCAAATCAACTACATAAAAAATCCTAAAAACATCAATTATTATCATGCAAATGCAAAAGAAAATGCTCCCTAAAACATTATTACAGTTAAATGGTATAATTAACTGTTGACAAGAAATTATAACAATTGTCATGGCATGATGTTTTAAAATATTATCATGGCATGATGTTTTAAAGGATACTTTAAAAAGTTAAAAATATGACCAAATCAACTACATAAAAAATCCTAAAAACATCAATTATTATCATGCAAATGCAAAAGAAAATGCTCCCTAAAACATTATTACAGTTAAATGGTATAATTAACTGTTGACAAGAAATTATAACAATTGTAATTGTATTATAAGACAACTCATTCAAACCATTTGCAAACACATATTTTTTTGTCAATTCTGAATGTATCAGAATTTCCATAGAATCATCAATGAAAAGAAATTTATCCTTAAAGTACAAATGCATAGAAATAATAACTAGTTGCATATGCAATTTAACAAATGATATTGTCTGTTCAGCTGCTTGACTCCCCTCAAAAAGGCTACTCTCTTGAAGAAAATACTTTTACCAGAATCTAACAATAAAAGATAGGCATTATTTACCTACAACAAATATATATATATATATATATCAAGGAATAATTTTCAAAGTCATAGTAGAAGAAGCTCCAACCTTAAAATACATCTTTCAAGTTGAATTATTGCGTGCTTGAGATCTTTGTGCCGACTATATTTTACCATCATGAATTCCAATGATCTTTGAATGTGAGTTTGGTTCGAGATCTTTGCCTTTCAATTCATATGTCCAAATATTATGGCCATAAACCTTACAAGTACCACATCTCTTCCCCTTTTCAACAATCTCAAATGCAAAAAAAGCACAACATGTAGAAGTTACTTCTACTTTAAGTTTTGAATTACCTTTATGAGATGTAGCTAAGGGCTCATATAAAAAAAAGGATCTCTTGCTTGTACGATTTGCTCAATTTGCTTTTGAACAACTTCCTTTTTAGAAAGTGGCCATTCTCAATACCTCATTTCCAACTCATGATGTAGTTGTGAAAGTCTTTGGCCAAAAAAAAAGTTATTGTGAAAATGAATCTTCTTCATTATATCACAATCCATAAAGGACCTTATATCAAGTCTCCATTGTTGATTAATTATATCTAGAGGTAAACCATTGGAAACCTATATCTTATCTCATGTGCACATGAAAGGCTTATGGATTGCATAAATTGCCTAGTATAAGCTAGTTGCTCAACTCTACTTTTAGCAGTCTCATTTTGCTTGTAGAGCTTTTGACCCCAAAAAAAAAAAAAAAAAAAAAAAAAAAAAAAGAGCTTATCTAAAGCAAATATTGACACCCAAGTAATCAAGTTCCTGAAAAGAGGCATATGAAGATGATGAATTCTCACCTTTTCACTTGACAATTTTGTTTTGATTTCTTGAAATTGATTCTCGACTGTAAGGTATATTTTCTTTTTCGCCTCCATTAAATTCCCCGTTGAAACTTGTAGGAATGCTTTCAAAGTTGAATGTGTCCCTTCAGCTCTTGAAGTAAAAGGACTCCCAAAATTTATGTACAAGTCTGTCCAAGTATATATAAAAAAAATCTTTGAAAGGAAGCCCTGTATTTTTAATGTAATTATGGACCAATAGCTTTCGTTACAGCGATCTTCTCATTGCCTAATGTTTTCATCATATGCCACTTCACCATCGAAGTTCACAACCTTAGACCAATCAGACATTTAAAAAAAAAAGCCAATATGTTCTTTTGCAAACTGAGATTTACATTGTACCACAATATTCTTCTCAATGTGCCAAACACACAAGTAGTTTGCACTTTTAGAAAAATTGAATTGAACGGCATTTGTCAATGCCAACTCTCTATCAATGACGATAACTAAGTTAACAATCAACACCCAATATGTTGCTAAACAACATCAAAGCCCAAACATAATTTCTTTTTTTTGGTAATGGTAAGTATTATATAGGAATTCAACCATGCAACTGTACAAAAAAAGGTGAGACTCGGCCCCAACTCTCACTCAACGAGACAACATGTCATTGGAGTGTGGGGGGGCCAAGTTCACGAGAACAAACAAGAGATCAAACTATAAAACCACAGGAGGAGTTACACCTAACTCTCCCACTATCTAACCAAAAAGGAATGGATCCATACCCCAACTACGTTGTAAATTTCTATTCCTTGGTGCATCAACCACCTCATTAAAAGCCAAAGCTTTGTCCTTGACCGCCTTTATAAGGTATTGCTTCATCGAGGGCACGGAGATGTTGGATGACCGGAATATGATGTCATTCCTAATTTTCCAAATTACATAGCATAGGGCACCAAATGAGAACCTAACAATGTTCTCATAGAATCCACTACCAGAGAGAATATTATGTATCCACCGAATGTTTTCTAACTAGGGTCGATTAGTCCACGGAAGATTACACTTCGCAGCCCAAAAAGTAGCAAGGGAGTTGGGTATGGGACATTCAAAAAATAGATGATCAATAAAATCTGGCCTTAAGTTGCAAAAAGCACAGTGAGCTGACGCCAGTCTACCATGTGACATAAGAGAAACCTGGGTTGGTAGTCGATTCCGAGAAATAAGCCAAAGGAGGAACCGATGCCAAGGAACAATAGATTTATGCCATACAAAAGGTGCCCACTGAACCGAGGTAGTCTTCCTCCTGATGACTGACCATGCAGATGCAATGGAGAATCTGCTTGAAGGATGTTTGGTCCAAGAAAATGAATCCGGCATTTGTAGAAAATGCAAAGCATGAGTAGAAAGAAGTATTAAAGCTGGAACTCCAATCATATCCAGCAAAACATTTTGTATCTATTAGTCTTGTAAGTATAATCGACTACAAAGACACTTAAAAAACTCTAAATTAGTGCTATGGAGATAAGATGAGATAAAAATAAATGTGTCAAGTGACCGTTGGTAAAATTCTAAATGAATCCATATGTACTAAGCTCATCCAATAAAGTTAGGAACATAGTGCGATCATATTAACGGTAAAATTACGCTTTCATGTTGTAAATAGTTCTAGCAGTAGTTTAAACGTTGGGATTACCTTGTCTCAAGGAAGAAAGAATTTTTTTTTTTGGGGGTATATTGGCTTTAGACATCTCTATAAAAAAGTTAAAGACAAACAAATATGTTCTTCTTGGTTGTAGTAATCGATGCCATATATGTTCCTTTACTAGCGTACTATAAGCCACGTTACAAAATGTTTATTATAACACATGAAAGCTAATCCAGGATATCATCTAACCACTGTAATAAAGAATAAATAAAGTATAGTATCCCAGCCAAGCAACTGTCGTTTGTTTCTGTCGCCATTACAGCTCAACTCCACCTTCATAGTCATACGATGACTGTGCTTGGTCCTTCATGGTTAGGCATTAGTTCCATATCTTGATTTTTATGTTGCCCTAGGATGACGGCTTTCAGAATCAGTATCTGAGGTCTAGCGATTTTATTGTATGTTTAATTCAGATTCATTGCATAAACAAACTTAAAGATCAATGTAATAAACAACTTATTGCACACACAAGCAATTAATCAATATTCTACCCAATTTGTGACAAACTAATACTAAGAATTAGTTGAGGTACGAAGTACGACAGTGCTTGCCCACCCGACAGGTTTTTCAAGGAGTTTTTTAACGAGTCTTCTTGTTCATGCTTCACTATTTTCATGTTTTCCATCGAATAATGTGGACCTGAAAACCCTAATTGCTCGAAGGGTTTGCAGTGTAGGAAGGATTAATAACGGTTTTAACAGATAAAATTGCTACTGACAAAGGAAGGAATTGGAAATAATTCGAGCATGCAGATGGGACAAAAGATCACGTAAACTAAACAGACCGTGCACGAAATCTCCCTGTTTCGGGTTGAGAACAGACAACACTCACTCATGCCAGCGAACTTGGTCGAACTCAATGATTTAACCTGGACTCTCGTAGCACGTAAAGATCACGTCAGCAATCAGAACAAGTTGAATTGGTTCTACGAGTGCCAAAACTTACTGCATGAACGATTCTGTGCAACCCTAGATGTCCATCATCTGATTCAGAAGATCAAAATGTATTCTGTCCGTCCTTTTATATGTCAAATTTTTGCGAGTTTGTTTCATGGGGTGGCAATGGACCATAAAATGAACCAAGAAAGAAACAGGGAGTTTGGGGGGGATTTTAAGAGGGTGTGTCTTCTTATCTGGCCCAGTAAGTGGGTGCGCAGGCGTCTAGCCGCCAACGCAAAGACCAATTTGGAGCGCAAACGTAGGTTTTACATTAAGCCTAACTCGGGAGGAATCAAGAGACAACGGTCCATGAGAATTGTGATCGAGAGAAGAACACTTCCCTTTATGAGATTCAATCTTGCGAGGATCTTGGGAGTAGTTGGGGTCAAAAAACACCAGAGTGCAAGTGGGTTCAAGCGACTAAATCTCCCTTTTGCCCTTTATAGTAGAACATCTCATCGATCTCTCCTCTTGTAATAGACACACTGTCGAATCATGCGAATCTCCCTGTTCAGATTTATTTTTCTGCATCCATTTCTTGCTCGATTGTTACTTCTGCTTTCGCAATTCCGCATGACTTGTCGCAACAGGTTTTCATGCGGGTGCAGACCATATGTATAACCCACTAATCAAATACATGGTCGGGGAAAGTTTACCTCGATGGGAGATTAAGGGAAACACGGTCCAATAAAAAAAGGAAAGAGTGAAAAGGAAAGGCATGTATAAACTACTTCTGTAAGAATGTCAAGCCATGTACCGTCATCGTCGGACCTTCCTTCTTCCATTCAACTTCATCGTTATCATTTTCTTGTTTGACCCTAACCAGGAATCGTGCGTCCCATGCCTGTCTATCGCACGAGAGACCACTCTACGAAGAGCTCCTCTTACCGCTCTTTAGAATTACTTCTCTCCCAGATATTTTGCCCACCCTCGGCTGTCCAAGTTGCTTCGTGTTCGATTTTGGTGTCTGCTGCGCAATCTAATCCTTCGGAAATTAGTTAGGATGGAGATAATAGATGAGCGACAATTTTAAGCAGAAGGAACATGCATTCAGCTGACCTAAGTTTTTCTACAATAATTGAAGATAAATGGAAAACAATTCAAAGTAGTGTATTTTACTAAATTGAATTTTTGAAACTACTCATTCTGGCCATAGCAGTCTAAACGTTGGTTTTGCACTAAAAGATTAGATTCCCCTGTTCGTAAAAAATTTAATGATATAAGTATATTTATACATAGTCAAAGGATATACCTAAGCCTCCTACGGAGGAGGATCCTCTGTCATGCTGAACGTCATATGCCCATTTCGTGTGAGACTCGCTATACCTAATAAAAACCTAATTGAAGTCGAACCAACGACCATCTTCATATCTCCTCTCCCTCTATCACTAGATTCTTGTTGTCCCGCTGCCACCAAAACAATGTCACCTTGTCTCGACTGCTGTTACAAGCAAAGCTACTATCACCACCATCTCTCTTTCCCATACAGACCGTGTCCCTCTCTCTCTCTCTTGGAGCTCGGCACTGGGTCAAACTCCGTCATTGAGAAGAGGCGTAATAGCTGCCACCTCTCTCTGTGGATTTTGCTATTTTTCTATCACAGGATTGACTTCATTCAGCTGTATTGGTTTAGGTATTCATCTTGAGTCTGAAGATCTAGAGCACTTTTTCATTTTTTTTTCTAAGGTTTACTCAAAGAGAGAATTGATACATAGCATAAAATATACAAATACCCAGACTTTGCACATCTTGGGTTATATAACTGCAATCCAAGCTAACACTAGGTTTTCAAGACGGCTTCTGTTGTTGTTAGCAACAAGCCCTTTGCATCAGGGTTACATCTTTTGCATCAACTGGGACAGAAAAGGCACTAATTATTCCTCAGTTATGCATCGCCCTTAACACAAGGATTATGCTATAGCACACCCCATTTGGTGTCACAAAGACCTGCCAGTTTCTCATTGTTCATCCCAGGGTAGAAAATTTGTGGAAACCAACTCAAGTTAGAAACAACTGATTAAAGCTCGCTGATATGTCATAGAGGAAGCAAGTTTCATCACCAGCAGATCAAGCAACAACAATTTGCTTCTTTGAAAGGCCGATGATCGATAAGATATGTATAGTTCCCCAACAAGAACTTGAAAAGTTCATATCAAGGGCAGGACATTTGTGTACTATTTATTTTTTGATATTACTTGTTTCCTCAATGTTCGCATATGCTTAAAATTAATCAAAGTCCATTACCTCAAGTAATTAGCAAAATGGCTTCATGTCGCGTACTTTACCATTGTTCAGGATCAGTCAATTTCCCGTTAGTTCACAAAGTTAGCTTTGCACAATGATTTTTCTTTTTCCTTTTGCCTTGTGATGTTGATTACAGGAAGCATCATCAACTAAAAGAATTAAGAGTGAATTTTCCAAGATAAGAAATGACAAAGGACTTCAGTGAGTAATGGAAAGATTAATCCCTAGCAACAAAAGGAAAAGAGTTGAGATTTATGTGTGTTTGGAATTAATTAAAAAAGAGCTCAGCCTTAGTTTGCATCCCCGATTTCCCAACCCTAACCACAAATCCAATTTCTTCAAGCAGACTGATAAGCTGACCAGCAATCAATTTTCCAAAAACCTGGTTTTATAACTAATTTCATGTCCATTCGCATTGCGTAATTTACGTGCTTCATACGTAGACCATGTCGGAAACTTTAACATGGTAGTCACAACTTCTGTGATCCCACCGATCGCTTTCAAGAGTAGGTTTAGTTATGATTTTGGAAAGATTGGGAGGTCTCTAATAGAATTATTGAGCAGTGAGAGGAGAAATAGATGAAGAAACACCGATGATATCATCCACATCACAATCGATTGTTTCTTATCAATCACTTCAAACACTTGGAAAAAAAAACACGTTATTCGTGTCCACACGTGCATTACCGGTTCTTCGATATATTTCTTTTAGGAGACTGGTTTTGCTAGGTTTCCACAATTTAAATGGGTTTCCTCCATGATATAACACATAGGAGTACTCAGGTGGGAGTGATGAAAGCTTTGGTATTACAATCTTGAGCACATGAATCGTAAAGAGTCACAAGAGTCTCTTGGTTATGGTTGGTAACTGATCCAAAAAATAGTTTGCAGAAGTATCTAAATCAACAATGAGAATGATTTATCTTCAAGGGCACAACCCTACTTATGAGATATTTGAATTTCATCTAAAACTATCTATTGGCAATTATTCCTTGTATAAGAAGCATTTCGTTTACTTGGGGAAATTCATCTTCTCGGGATTGATCTTGTCTTCGTTTAAGTTAGGTTGTTGGAAGAAAAGTATATATGTTCACCTATCTGCCATGAGAGTAAGAGACAAATTCTTTCAGAACAAAACATAGAATACTTCCCAGAAGATCTGTGTCCTTTCTATATCTAAAGAAAATGAGAGGATTGTGTAAGTGCTTAGGAAATCTCTTCTTTCCATCTTATATTGCTGCTGGTCAAATTGTACGAAGCTAAATATCAGGCAAAAAAAACATTAGAACAGTTAGGGGTTTCCTTCATGTTAGCCATATAAACATTTCCAATACCAAGGGTAGTTTGAATCTTCTGAATTTGATTGTCTAAGATTATTGTCTTTCCTAAACTTTGGTAAAATAATGTTCTTATCAAACTGAGCTCTCTCGTTGCTTGCCTGTATTTAACAAACCGGCACACCACTTTTTTAAGTCTAAATGGAGGAGAAGAAACCTTACATTTATTGTAGAATGTACACATGAACTGATTTATTGATGCCGATATTATGCAGCAAGCTTTCAAGCACTAATTGAGGTTGCACTGTACTCTTGCCCACTTTACGTTCTTCTGTCTTTCCTTTGTTGTTTTGTTAATTGCTGTCACTTTTGCTAGTTACACAAGAAACCCTATGAAGCCAAGTCCAAAATCATATTGTTATCTATAAACTCTGTAAATTAAGCTTGCACACTTCTTCACGAAAAAATCGAATAGACTAAAATACTATCTACTTTTGATTCATTCATCGACAGCATTTGTCGAGACGTGTCTCAGACCTTCTCTTGGAAGTCTCCTTACAAAATTATATCCGGGGCGACTCCGTAGACTTTTTTGCGGTGAAGTGGTTACGGGTGCTTGTCAACTAGACTCTAAAAACAATTAATAACACTGGTTGCGCCATCGGAAAATTCAGCTGCCTGGCATGCTACTTGCTTAACACTTCAAAGGAATGATTATGAAACAGCTGTTCTGATCTCTCAGTTACGACTTTTCCGGGCCTGACTTTCAAATTATAATGCTACCTTTTTCATATTTGCAAGAAAAGGATTTAGAGGACGGTTGGCGATGAATTATATTGTCCCCAAAAGAGGATCATCCTATCGCAGTTGATGTTGTTACTAGGAGTAATATAAATGCTACAATTCAGGAACAGGTGCAAAGTATTCAAAGAGTAGTTATATGTCTAGGAGGGGAAGTAATTAACTTTGTAGGTATCCTATACGTACCATCATGATTAGGTTTCCTCCATTCCGAGTTTACAAAATTTTCCCTAGTTTGAGATTACTACGTCTTAACCTCTTGATCTATACACATCATAGGAGTTAGGTTTGAAGACAGACTCCCGTGCTCGCGAGAAATATGAACGTGTGTGCATGACAAGTCCCCAAAACGAAGAGGTGTGATGGAAGGGAAAACTGTGATGTTCATAGAATACAGAGATTTTCGCCTACTCTTTGGACACCCTTTTGATGATGTCTCTCAAGTCTTGTGTGATGGAGTCAAGAAATGAACCAAGACCTGTTTCGCCCTGTTAATTCCTGCAGGACAGCAAAGTACGTGTGTTAGAAGGGAAAGACCTACAACCACACACAAATGCACACCGTGATAGATTTGTTGGGAGGTACTTTCGTTACCTCAATTTGGAAAGGTAATTGCTTCAGTGACCAACTCCTTTATTAGGGTTTGCATTACAGTTATTCTCTCATTCAAGGACAAGTTCTTTGGGTCCATCAGGCACATCATCCACCCAATACTGTTCTTGGACTTGCTTGAAGTTTGTTCCTCTTTAAATCAAACTAAATATTTCTGTGAAGTTAGCTCTGATGAGCTGCAAAAGACCATCGTGGAAGAGGGTTGTAAGAACGTCAGGAATTATGTGCAACCCTGCATCCATAGACCAACGAAGATATACGCGCAGGATTAGAATGATATCGGCTTACTGTGAATTCGAATAGCCTATTTAAGGTTTGGTGTACATGCTGTCACAAATGCAACTTCAGCAGCGCATTTAAATGCTCAAGTGGTAAGCGAGCTTGTACTCGCCACTCTCGTGCTTTCCCTTCGAGGCTGCCCCAGAGCTCGGAATAGTTAGTCGGGTAAATTCGAAGGAGCGCTGTCGCATCTAATGAGAATTCCAAGGCGTTCAAAGTGCCTGAAACACTGCATCTCTCATCCACGAAAGGATAAGTGAAGTTAATCCTAATACTTGTTATGGCTTTAGTCAAGATTCACTTCACCCAGACGGTCCACAACCTACAAATCCAGGCAGAATAGGCAATATGGTAGGGAGTAGGCGGCCCACAAGCTGAGGTGTTTTGGGGAAAATCTAGAGGTGGCCGCGGTCATGCCAACCTCTGACCATGTGTTTATTGCCGTGGCGACTACCAAACTAGTTTACAAATAAACTCCAACTCGGGGGAAGAA
Source organism: Corymbia calophylla (assembly GCA_014182845.1). Lineage (NCBI taxonomy): Eukaryota > Viridiplantae > Streptophyta > Magnoliopsida > Myrtales > Myrtaceae > Corymbia > Corymbia calophylla. The sequence continues at coordinate 17,013,120 of CM024695.1, read as the reverse complement.
ACTGGACTTTAGCACTCTTTGCAAACATAGGTTACAACCCAAAATGTGATTTCCCACAAGTAATCACGAATTGAAAGAAGTCAAATGTTAATGGAGTGATCATAATTGCCAAATTAATAAGTGTATGTGTATCAACGCCTAAATCCCGCTTGGGTAATGAATCTTTTACACCATTAGCGTACCATATAAATATATATAATATATATAAGTCAAAAAGTGAGTTTTGTCTCAATTTTAATGGCTTACCCAAATTGCCATTGACTAAATATTAGAAAGATTAAAGAAATTAGGAGACAATTATCATTTCCATTGAATTCCCATTTTTAACCACTTGCTTAAGTTACCACCGCTTTTCAAATAAATCACAACTACCAAGCTCCACCAACATGCCGAAATATTAGGAAGGGCATCATCATTTAATTGTGGAATAAGATCGAGTTTGGAAAATCTCTATACAGTAGGAGTACACATCTCCCATGCTTTTTTAAATAATTTTTTTCTTCTTCTTCAAGGTCTGATGTTATTAAATGTTTAGAGTTACGTTGTTAGCTTGATAAGATGAATTGATTATGTGCCGATATCAACATCTCCATTAACTTCCCATTTTTAACCACCTGCTTAAGTTACCGCTGCTTTTCAATTAAATCACAACTACCAAGCTTCACAAACATGCCGTAATTTTAGTAAGGGTATCATCATTTAGTTGTGGAATAAGATCAAGTTTGGAAAATCTCTATAAAGTAGTAGTACACATCTCCCCTGTTTTTCTAAATAATTTTCTTCTCTTCCTCAATGAATGATGTTACTAAGTGTTTAGAGTTAAATTGTTAGCTTGATAAAATGAAGTGATTATGTGATTATACTCTCCACTTGCCACAACTGAAACTTGTGAATCAAAAATTCTGTAACATTGGAGTTTTATGGGATAGTTTCACCGTGTCTAGAGAGTGGAGAATAAGGGCCTATTTGGTAACCGGCCAAACAATGAAAATTTATATTCTTTTGTTCTCGAGAGTAGATTTGGAACAGAAATCCGTTTGTTAAAATTTTTGTTCTTGGGATCAAATTTGTTCCTGGGAATAAATTTGGAACGGAATCAAGAATAAAAAAAAAGTTGCTTCTTGTTCCCAAGAACAATTTTAAGAATCGGTTTTTTTTCCCTTTCTTTTTTTTCTCTTCTCTTTCTCTTTTATTTTCTTCTTCCTCCCTCAGCCTACTGCTGCCCCATCGCCGCCCACCGACCACCATCGCTGGCACTGGAGATGGCTGGCGAGTGGCTGGGTGAGGTCTGGCAAGCTCACCAAAGGTTCACCTGGCCACCGGCAAGCTCAACCTCACAGATCTAGGTGAGGCTGAGCCAATGGCCAAGCAAGCCTTACCCAGTCGGTCGCCGCCGCCACCGGCGATCAGCCACAATGGAGAAAGGGAAAAAGAAAAAGAAAAATGTATTTAAATCATTAAAAAATTAAAAGAAAATATTTTGGACTAGAAATTCTAAGGTTTTACCAAATGCATTTCTATCTCAGGAATAAAAGTTTTGGACAATTACCAAACGCCTTCAAATGCGCAGAAATTGTTCCCGGGAACATAATCAAAAATAATCATTTCTAAGCATAAATTGTTCTCGGGAACAAAAGTGTTACCATGCATACCCTAAAAGGTATATATATAGTTTCCCTGGCTAATGCATGAGAGTTCATTTTTCCATATTTTTGTGCTAGACTATCAAACAACAACTTTTAATCAAGCCTAATATGATTATCTGAGATAAAATTGAGATTCAAATAAATGCTAAGTTTGAGAAAACTATTGTCCTTTAAACGACAGTCAAATCTTCATAGCCTCAAGACAGTCATTTTCAATCTATTTATTGTTAAGAAAACTCCTAGTTTTGATGCTAACAAAATATTTTATGAATGATATTTATATCTATCTTTCGAAGAAAAAGGTCACAGAATGACATAGGATTTAAGGTCTGCTGGTAGCAGAAGATAAAGCATGAGATGTCTTAGAGTCTGTCCGTACTAAACGGAAGACTCGACCAGACTGAAAATCTAGGCAAACTCAGAACTTAAGTCTGTCAGACTTAAGATGAATCTACTAGATAAGATCACCAACGGTAAAGTATTTCACTTACCTTATTTATGTTGATTCTGTTATATTAATCTGATTGGTAGGATCAATTAGTGGACAACTTCCAAAGAAGAATAGAGCACTTATGGAAGCCCAGATTCTGATTGTATGGGCGAACAAAATCTAAGAGGATCTGATCTACCTTCAACGGTCAAAAAGACTTGCCTTATAAAGTACGTCCAAGAAAGGGAAGACTAAACTCTCAAGGAAAGAGCCAACGGTCGAGTGTGGCTTGGAGAGTATTTAAGGATAGGCCGAGACTTAGGGGGTAGAGTAGATGAATATAATTCCAAAGCGATTCCGTTCTTCAACCTGTTGTTCATAGTGCGTATTTGAGTGATCTCAGTGTATTACAAAAGAGAGTGACTTAGTGAGACATATCATCACCAAGTACAAACACTCGAGAGTGTGTAATCACCGTTGATCATATAGTAAAATACAGCCGATTGGCTGATCGCCCGGAGAGTAGACGTAGGCTTGTCTAAAGCTGAACCACTATAAACAGTGTTTGCAATCTTCTCTAACTCTCTCTACTTGATTTCAGTTTGTAGATTGCAAAAGTTATATATATTTGCACGAATAATCTCTCTACACCTATTCACCCCCCCTCCCTCTAGGTGTTTATACTAGTTACATCATTTATGTCTATGATGGTACAAAAACATGGCCGGTTACCAATTACTAGTATCAGATAATATTGGCCATAAGGTTATGTTTATTTAAGCTACCATATATTACATCAACACTCCTTGCACTTAAGTTGGCATCGTTCAGATTAATTTGAGTTTGGGAACAGTCATAGAATTGAGAAAACGTGGCTAGGAGAAGAAATGAAGGCCAATTTATAGAAGATATAAGCATAATGATAGATATGCTAATGCATGAATAGCTATTGGTTTTAAAGTGTTTCATCGTAATTTTGTTATCGCACTTAACCACCTAACTCATTTCGCATGGGTCAAACCCAAAAAAGAAGTACACCAAGGTGGTGAAAATCATTCCACTCATCAACAATTTCTCTTTTATTGGGTTACCAACTTCCATATCTAAATAATGACATTCTCATCAATGATGATCCCATATCGCACAGCAATACTCCTCATATTCAAGGTATGATCCAAGTCATCCTCGCTCATCCATCATTCTAAAAGCATACCAGGAGTTATACCTCCCTCTTATCTCGATAATCGCTCCTCGTCCTCGTCAGCATGAGACAACACGTTTATTGGAAGGACAGTATCTTTCCTATTCTCTCCTCCATGATCTTTTATTCTTGATGACCAAACATGACTTAAAGAAGATTTCCAATTTTGGGAAATGAGAAGCCAAAGGTTGTCTTTTGATCTTACCGCTGAGGACGAGTCTCAAGCCATCATCATAGTGGCTGAGTATAGCTAATTGGAAGATATATTGGCGTGAATCTTTAGCATATTTGTAACCAAAGTCCACATTGAATGGAAAAGGTCCTGCTGAGTTTTTCATAATAAGTAATAAAACACCTACTCAATGGTCACTATCTTTTATGATTACTTTAAAAAAAAAAAAACCCATTTCAATAGCTAAAAGAAATATAATCTATTGACTCTTTGGTGGACCTAGGATAAGATAGGATGATAAGTCCAATCTGAAATTCAATCATCAAAACACTCTATGTTCCTCAAATTGCCCTAGAGGGGATTATATAAACACAACTTGGAACCACTTCGCAAGCATAGGAAAATCCGAAGATCCCAACCTTCTATTTTTCAAGACAAAGACGAACAATCCATACCCAGACATCGATGCTGACGTTGACTCTTGACCCAAATGACATCAGAAACAAAATGCAATGATTGAGACTCGGAAATCCTGTTGAAATGATCCTTTTAATAAGTACTACATAGAAATACGAAAGATTGCTCCTCGGATTTCCTTACCAGCATTGAATATTTGGGGCACAACTTCCTCGAGAAGATTTCAATTGCAAATAACGTGATCGATTGAAATAAGACAAACAAGGATCTCCAAACATATCTTATTTGCTTGTATAGGAACCCGAAAGCGTATCGAATGTCCAAATAAAATGATCTCTAAAGTTTTGCCAATAGAGATGCGCAAGCCTCCAAGCAATTTAGCATTCGTTGTTGGGTTCGCTTAGTCCTCCTTATGATAACCCCTCATCAAGCCAACTCGTGCGGGAATTAAGGGTACACAAAATAACCCGCAGAACTGGCACGGTTGGGGATGTTCAGGTAGTATTGGGAATGGCATTGTAGGCTTTAGATTTTAAAATTTCGGAATTGACAAATAAATGGTAGGTTTTGTGGTTATGAATCATACCCATTCTATACTCTATACGCAATATGAATTCTCCTATAAAAGTACGAGATACCCTAACTAACATGCGAATGAATATACATGCGTGCCGAACTATACATCATTTTTCTCTTTGCTTTACAACTTTTTCACCTTCAAATGCGCGAAACGATAGGCGGAAACACATCGTCATTTCCATTTTACTTTCAATCACGTCTTTGTATTGTGTCGCCATCAGCCATGACCACATACTTTAAAACACGATGCCCTCGTTTTTTACGCCGAATGATGAACACATTAATAATTATAAACTGTGGCATTTTTTAGCTAGAAATAATAATTTAAAAAGTACAGGGTACGTAAAATCTATGGAAATTAACAAAATACTAACTTTGAGGGTTGTCTTCAAAAACTCTATTGGATAGATTTCAGGTGTTGGTAAAAGCAAAGCAAACATCTCTTTGATACTCCAATAGCCCAAATCTCAATTAAGCCAAAATATTTTTACGTGTCGGTATCCACATACCTCGTACCCTTCATTTCAAGTTGTATATTTTTATTCCTCAACAAGATGGAAATACTCACGTGTTTTACGCCTCAAATTTTAGACAAAATAATTTAAAGACTCACACAAATCGATGAGATACCTAAAATCTATGGAAAATAACAAAAATCTAAATTTGAGGGTGGTTTCCAAGAACTCTATAGGATAGATTTAAGGTGTTGGCAGAATTACAGGAAGTAATCTCTTTAATGCTCCAACGGCCCAATCTCAACCAAGCCCAATGATGCAAAGAAGAGTCGCATGGGCTTGCACGACCACCTCGACCGACCACAGCAAATGGGCCCTGCAAGATTTCCCGTCGTCACGCTTTCTAGAGAGTTCTGGGAAGCTCGTCGGACTTCTTTCCTTTTCCATTTATTGTCGTCCACGAAACCGTCCGATGTCGAACGCTCTTGATGCTCTCTCTCTCTCTCTCTCTCTCTCTCTTCCGTGGCTGGGGTCGGTCTTGATCGGCGGAGATGTCGGCGGCGTACGAGAACGTGGTGGCGGGGAAGCTGAAGCTGAAGGGGAAGCCCCTGGACGTCAGGCTGAACGGCGGCGGGACGATCTCCAAGAAGAAGATTAAGAACAAGAAGAAGGAGGAGCAGGCGGGTCGTCTTCTCCAACGGCTCTCTGAATCCGCGACAGGTTAGCTCGCTTCTCGCGCCTGGTCGTGTAATCCCCTTCGTCGGGCTCTTCATGAGCGATGCCTGTGTCATTCGATGTGGGATGGGTATCTTTGTCGAAATACGTGTGCCTGCGAAGGTGCTGTCGTGTTATCCTTCGGGAAATGCTGTGTGATGCCCGAGTCATTCGATGTCGGATTAGTTGCTTTCTCGAAGTACCCTTTGGGAAATGCTGGTTTTGGCTCTCGAATCTTTGGAGAAGCGCTCGAATGTGCTCGTACGTAAATGGGTAATCTTGAAAGAGTGCCATTACGAAGTTGTTGGAGTTCGTCGACTGTGCGTGCTCTGGAAACGTAAAGATCTCTGCTTTAATGGCGGTTTTTGGATTCTTGGCGGTGTATTGGTGTGTGATCACACCAGTCCTTCAATTGATGCGTGTGGGTCAAGAAAAACCAAAGATCTCTATCTGGGATTCATGGACTTTCTTGGCCATTTCGCTTTGTGTCCATCTCACAGCTCGAATGATCCGCTCGCCTCGGCGTCTGTAAGTCTTAGGATGTCTAGAGTTCACGAGTTAGACTGTGATATGATTGTGTCAAATTGTCTGGGGAGAGTAATCTGCCCTGATTTAATACTGCCCGGTGCCGCTACCTGATCTCCTGATCCTCATCCTTGCATCACTGCTACAAACCTCTACTTTCAGCTTTGCTGGATCGCGTGACTTTCGATCACTGTGAACTACAGTCACTTTCACTAGCAGTAGTATTACCAGCTAGTTTTAATTTACATAACATATTAATTTGATCAATTTAGAAGGCGGCGGCATAATCCATAGTGAGGTTCTCGTTGTCTCTTTAGCAAATGTGGATGATGTCCAGGTGACATGAATTGCCTAAAGGTTAAAAACTCTTTTATATCTACAGTTGGTTATAATCGTTGAGGTTTCTCTGGTAACTCAATCTTGCTCATCATCTACTGTCGGGGGTTCCCTGTTTGGCTAGCTTCGATGCCTAAGAACTGTCATGCAGAGACATAAGTTGTGAGTTTGACGCCAATATCTTGGGTTCTACTTCTGACAATACCACCGATAAAATTCGCCTCCTCGGATGAGCCTGATCAAAGATTGTGCTACGCCGGCTTCTGTTTGCTTCTACCGTCTGCTAACGCCTTGCTGGCGGACGGTTAATTGGGGTTGTTTTATCCAGTGAAGTTGATGTCTTCTCTGCTATTTACTCTCTGTTCTCACATAGGCTTCTCTTCTTTTCTTTTGGAGGTTGTCAGGTGGGAACACTTTGCTGTCCGCAGATGATGCCGTGAGAATAAACAATGAAGGCCGAGATGACAGGAGGAGACTCGGTTCGGCATATGACGACCACCTGACGCCAGCGGAGAGGCGGTTTCTCCAACAGACAGAGAAGATCGAATTGGAAAGGCTGGCGAAGATGGCCAGTAAGTCGCACCGTGATCGACTCCAGGAGTTCAACCAGTACCTCGCGAATCTCAGTGAGCACTACGACATTCCCAAAGTCGGGCCTGGCTAACTAAAATTTCTGCACTCGTTACCATCTGTTAGGAACAACACAAGTTATTGCAGAGAAAGGAATTCCCGTTCGAATGGAACTTTGCTGATTACAGTATGCGAAAGAGCAGCCAATGCAACCTTTTATGTTCTGTGTTATGATTGTGGCATTCCTTGGAATGAAATGGCGAAATACTCTGTTGGTTCCATGTAGAGTCAAACTAATTGCATTCCAATGGCTTCTGGGTTACTTCTCCTTCGCTGAAACAGTGGCAACTACTGATTTAAATGGCTTAAGCAGAACTTTCATAGGTTATAAAGGTTAAGTATTCTTCAAATTACAGAGATCTAATCGTAGCTGCACTGGAATTCTTGTTCGGCATTAGCAGTGGCCGCAGCAAAGAAAATTCAGGTCACGGCACATGACAGACAATTGCGTCGACATGCCGAACCTTCAAATTCTTGAACTTTTGAATGTTTGTGGAATTCTTGGTTGGTCGAAGCAAATGATACTGTGTTATTCATTCTATGGAGTGAGCAGAAGATGTTCGTTTAGTATGTCAAGCGAGGTTGTGCATGCCATTTCGATTCTCTCTAATTTCGGAACCGGAGAGAAAAATTAAGAAAAACGAGTACATTCGATCACGCGAGGGCAGCGTGCATCGTGCCTAGTGTGGCGAAAGAAAAATGCAGTTAAATTGCCATATCGCGATGTGATCCAATGGTAGTTTCTAAGACCGCAAATGATGACCTCTAAAAAGTAATTTCTAGCCAAATTTTAATTTTTTTATTTTTATTTCTTGAATAAGGTTTCAAGGCAAAAAAAAAGATATTTTTATTTTTGAAATAGAAATTTATTTGATAATAATATAAAAATTTTCCTTCCTAGTGGAGGTGGAAGGTGGCTGGTGACAAGCAAGACAAATATAGCCGCTATTTACTACCAGCAGGAGGAGCGACAGGAGGGGTGGTGGTGGCGATCAACGACTGGCGGGGGATAGTGTTGTGGCCGGTGGGAGGTGGGTGATCGGCTGGAAGCAGATGGTTGACGACCAGTGGCAGTGGTGGCGGCTGGGGACAATCGGCGGCAGTTGATGGCCAGTGGTGGGGCACTGGTCGTGGCGGGAAGCAAGCAACCGACAGTAGCAGTTGTTGGCGAAGGACTAGCGGCTAAGGACAATGGTCAACGGTCAACGGCTAGCAACAAGAAGAGTGACGAGAATAAGTAACGAGAAAGTTTTTATTTTTCACTTTTGTTCTAAAAAATGAAAAAGTCAAAAAATTTAAGTTCTAATTTTTGTTTTAAACCCCTTTTTTGAGTAAAAATTTGTTTTAGAAATAGAAAAATGAAATTACATTAGTAAATTGGTTTTTGTTCGAAACCTACTCTTAGGAATAAAAAAATAAAGAAACAAAATGGTTATCATGTATGCTCTAATTTTTTCTTTGAAGTCATTGGGGACAATATCTAAAAAGAAAGGTCTTAAGGCAACTGGGCTTAGGCTCCATTTGGTTCAACTTTTGGCAAATGTCTTTGGAAAAATGAAAATACTTTTATGTTAAAGGAATTTTTTCAAAATGCAAATAGCGTTTGGTAAATTGTAATTTTAAATTAAATTACGAAACAATTTTGACTTAAATCCGTTTGGTAAAAAATACATTTTGCAAAGGGCTTTGCTAAATTTTGCATTAAAAAAAAAGTTTAAAATATTTTTATCTAGTCACCAGCGGCAAGTAAAAAAAATACATTTTGCGAATGACTTTTACTAAATTTTGTATAAAAAAAGTTTAAAATTTTTTTATCTAGTCATCGGTGGCCAAAATTGGCCGTCAGACAACCTTGTATAAGGTTGTGCGACCTCAAGCATTGCCTAAGTTGCGCAACTTAGGTATCACCTAAGGTCTAGCAACCTCATATGACCATCCACCCGGGTCCACAAACCCAAGTGACAAAACTGTCACCCCTGCCGCCTACGACTAGGTGAACCCAGGCAATGGACCCCTCGCCTCCGTCGCTTGCAACCAGGCAACCCCTTGGCCAGTGGTCGTCGACCTTCATTCATTTATCAAGAGAAGATGAATAATACCTGCATAAACAATAACTAACTTGCATTTCGAAAGTTCAACTTTTCAAAGGAGTTTCGAATCTGTCTTGGACTAAAGATCCTAGAACCTTTCGGCGGTGTAATTGCATCATGCCAAAGTTCTCCAAAATATTGAACCAAATAAGTTTATATTTGACTCGGATCTTTTAAAGGCAAAGTCAGACCAAACAAGGCCTTAAGGTGTGATGAGAAGGTTGAGGTATCCGAGCAAGCCAGTCGTGCCAATGAATTTCAAGTCGACTTGACAGGAAGCGTTACAGCCTAGGATAGAGCCACCGCCAATGTTGATCTGCGATGAAAGTAGTTTTCAATAGATGTTTTTTGATTTCTAGACCTAGTTTCCCCGTGAATAAATCACTTTTTCTTGAAAATGATCTCCATGTAAAATCATTTTCTCGAATTCATACGCACTTTTAAATTCATAGATAATTGGATTATACGACAGCATAAAGCTCAGGACTGAACTACTAGAATTTGTGAATCTTGAATACATAATTCAATCAATTCCGAAATATTTTAAATGGTGCAATTAAATGCAAAATATCCTGCGCGAAAAGGACAGGTGCAACAGTGGCAGCCTTAAGCCTATGTTTGGAAAATGACAGCCGGGTAATGAAAATTTAGGTGGAAAGTTCAAAAATTTATGAAATTTCGTGAGCAGGAATTGAGAGAGGGAAATTTCGAAATTTGTAGCAATTTTCTCTTCCTCTTTCCCTTATCAAAACATAGCATAAATGTTGCCATCGGAATATCAATAGATCGAAAAGGGGTTGGCCCATATCCTAGAAAAGATTAGGGAATCGACCTTATCAATTGAATTGTTTGAGACCAAAATCGATCTTATAAATTAACGACACATTTGGTATATTTATTAAGAAATGACATCGGCGAAGCTGGCTTATTCGCCATTCCTAGAGGCAGCACACATGCGCATCTACGCATTCCCGTAATACCAACTAGAAATGCCGAGTCGAGTCCAAATCCGAGACCGGTGTAGGGTTGCAGCCGCATGCATTTTGCTGCAAACGTTCGACAAAGAGCTCGAGCAACAAAACTTTCAAGAATCCCATCGCGGCGAAGTCGACGTTTTCATTGCCGCCGCCGGAAAACGAACAGCGAGCCCCGGGATCCCTTGCCCAACCTGATCGTCTCATCTACGTACGTGATTTGCAGCTTGACTTCACTCTCTCCGCCGTACTGGAACTCCGTTTCTCCCAGCTTCAGCTTAGCCGGCTCGAATATGACTTGAATCCATTTATCATCAAGAGCCTTCAGTTTCCCTGCAAGCCATCAAACCGGCATAGGTCAGCTCGGAATTCCAACATCGGATGATTTCCCATTTAGGCGTAAACACAGTGTTATCTCAGAGCGTGTCGGTGCTTCAACGGGGGTCGAATGACGCTGGCAGGCTAACATGAAAACACGAGAGATATGATGCACGGCGATAAGCAGATGGAATTATAACAAGTGATTATGCACAGGAAGAGATAGATCACCAAGAACATCCAGGCTAACGTTGCGGGCGCGCAAATTTTCTCTCGTGAAATCAAAACTACATCTTGGTACAAGCGGCTTATCTAACGTTGAAATGATGTCGACAAAGGGCAAACGGCGATTCGGTACACCAGCTACGCTGATTTGCAAACAAAGGACATCGAAAACGGACTTCTGACTATGAGCAGAAACAGTAAGAGGATGCTCTATGGATGCTCATGCAGAGGAAGCATACCAGACTCGTTCAAACAGCAATACATCGCAGACCTTGAGAAAGGATCACGTCGTGCAAGAGTCATAAGACTGATTCTTGTATCAAATTTGTTCGTTAACGAAAGCCGTTGCTTTTATAGCAGCAAGCTAGATTCCATTCGATTGCTAACCCGCGTCATATTGATGCAGGCTTTCTCTAAGACACAAAATGCAAGCATCGACCGGTGTGTTTTCGACAGTCTAGTAGCATTTATCCCAAGATTTAGATGTTTTGCTCCGTTCCTGAAACGCTTAGAAATTGCGATTGTTAGCAGGCTCACCTTTCAATGAGACCTCTCCATCGATGAAGCCCAAAGCGGAGAAGGCAACCTTGTTCCTCACTGTGTCTGGAGCCTCGACAGCCTGAATCATTTCCTTGGTTCTGAAGAAAACCCGACCCAGTGCGCTCCTGTACCCGCCTCCGGGTGATGTCGGATTGGAACAGTAGACGACGTCCCATTCTGCAAAGCCGTAATGACTTAATAATTGTGAACAATTCTCCTCATTTCTGTTTCTAATGTGATGGATAGATAAAGTACAGGTTTCTATGTAAGAATGGCAAGAACAACTGCACTCAAAGTTGGCTTCAAGCTAACAATCTCAAATGCGAATTACTGCAATCGCAGCAGATAATATTGTGATCACAGCAAGAAAGTTTCTAAAATTCAGGACAGCCATTGCAAAGAAGATCAGTGCTCCAAGATTGACAACAACATCAGCAGGACTAAACAGGTCAATCACCGGTCTTCCGACACTAGAAAAGCCGGAAAAAGGCCCGGAGAGATCAGAAAACACGACAAAGATTGGGGAAAGAAAGGATCGTCGTGGTGTGAGGAAATAATCTAAGATGATCCAGTGAAGTAAAGAAACAACCTCGCATACCGATGTTTCCATGCTTTCTCAAAATGAATGACAACAAATCAACAGTAAGTCAATCAGTGCATTACCTCCGAAAATAAGAGGCGACTTCACCGGTTCGCTCACACAGTACTTCTGCAATTCCTGAGCATTTTCAGCAACCTGTGCGTGCTCCTCTTTTTCAAGCGAAACTCCGCCGTCGGATTGTAACACCTGGTTTAGTTACAATGGATGAGTAAATCAAGTCATCAAACTTAAGGACATTCAGGAAAGCAACACGATGCAATCAATGCGTTATTCCCTCGATAACAATAGACATCAACTCAATCACATGGCATCTGCCAATCGAAGTTTACGATGCTTGAAGTTTCAGAGTTTTGCACACCAGTAATTCAAGGACGAGCATTCAAACATCCTTTATCGAAGATCCAATCAACTCAAGAGCTAGAAGAAGAATCAGCTGCATAATATTGCAATTTCCTGGATACGTTACCGGCATCCTTGATAGTAGATATCTAGACAATTTGTTGCACAACATAGTAATGCTTGTGTGAAATACTAAAATCTGATATACTAACTTGTGTGATACACTGCAAGTAGGCATTTAAACACATCAACCAGTATTCGTCATCATGGAACCCCAATTGGATGAACAAAATCAAGAAACAAACCCTCACACTCCTAATCAATTCACTCATTGCAGAAAATAACATTAACGAGCTAGAATAAGTTTCATTTCAACCTAATACGCTTATCTAATGGATTCAGTAAGCAAAACTAGAGTTTTCCAAAGGTCATGTCAAGATGCGAGGCCAGGAAAGTCACTCAATTAGTGAATGGAAAAATGACATAAGTAACCCTGAGCTTTTGGCTTAATGTGCAATGTTATTCCCTAATATTTAATTTGTTCAATACGATCCCTAAATAATTAATAAATGTTCACTATAGTCATTCCGTTTGCTCAAAATGACAAATCAAACATTACTTAGTGATGTGAATTATCATATATTGAGTTGGATCTTAAAAAATGATTAGTCAACATGTTCATTATCCATCTACATTATGAAAGGAAAAGAAAAATTAGGGTGTTAATATGTCCATGATTACTTAATGACGTAAATTATTTTATCCTCATTTAAAATGAATAATTTACCATGACAATCCATGTGTAACCTTTGCTTTTCCTATCATCCATCGTTCAAGCTTAACATATTAGTAAATTCCATAAACTTGAATCAATGGAAGGACGACATGAACATTTTTATATAATTTATAGATTAGATTGAACATTTACTAATAGTTCACAATTCAAGAACCACAAGAGCGACATTACATGTTAAACTAAAAGTTCAAAAACCATCCGTATCATAATCTCTCAGTGAATTAATGCAGCATTAGCGGCTTGGGTGTTGGTGTTTTAATTGATGTAGGTGGTCAGTGCCACTAATGTAGGTTGGTGAGCATATTTTATGATGCGTATCTGGACTCAATCTAAGAACTTAACTCAATCCAACAAATGTCTTGTCTCAACCAATGTCTCAAGTCACTTGTTAAGCATACTCAATTTAAAATAATTCGATTTTCACAATATTAACACTAATAGCTTTATTTAATTGACTGTTTTCAATTCCATTCTCTGTTTTTTATTTTTCCGGTGAATCAGCAAGAGTACTGCAATACTCTACGGCAGGCGCGCTGGATTCGGGGAGTCTCACCTTGGCGAGAATCGAGGCGACGAGCTCGTCGGGACGACCGGCGTCCACCGCGCGACGGTCGGAAACCGAAACGGCGGCGCGGATCCGAGGCCTCCGCCGCTGGAGGCACCGGAAACGGAGGAGATGCGAGGCGGGTTCCGGCCGAGAGCTTGTGAAGGATCTGGTTTTGGCGGCGTTGGCGGGGCAGTTGACGGCGGCGGAGAAGAGAGCCGAAGAAGCGGCGGCCATGGCGACAGAGAAGGAAGCTCGCGAGAGATCAGGAATGGCGATGGAAGATTTTCCTCTCCTTTTTTTTCTTTTTTCTTTTATGGCGAGCGGTCGCACCACTGCCACGTCAGCGCGAAATCGTGGAGTGGGGCCCGGTTTGGAGGAACAATCGGCTCCTGTCCCGCCACGTAGGCCATGAGTTTTTGGCAGATTATCCGTGGGTTGGATAGAAACACGTGCTGGGAGCCATGGGGGAGGCACTTGCACAGATATTATGTCTAATTTCTTCTTCTTTTTAATGTCTTATTTATTTTCTTGAATAGTTTTTTTTTATATTAATATCACAAAAAACCTTAAATTGATATATTTGTGAGAAATTTACCTATATTATTTTTTTACCACTAAAAATCTTAAACCCAAGATAAATTTACTTAAAACTAATTTGCTAACAACAAAAAACCCAAAAAATAATACACTTGTGAAAATTTTACCTTTAAACTACCACATTAATTTCCGTTAAATTGGAAAAATATCATAAAAAATCACAAACTAATACTTATGTGATAATTGAAGGATAAAACATCAAATTGGTATGCCTTTAAACTACCACATACTATTTAACTCAACAATTTAACAAAAAAATTAATAGAAATTAACAAAAATAAATTTATCATAAGTATATCATTTTGGATTTTTTCATAGTATTAACTATTTTTTCTCTTTTAGTTGAATGATTTATTTTGTTGAATTAAGAGGCATTTTTTATATAAGTAAAATACTTTTCTTCATATTAACTTGATATTACTAGACGCATATGTTCCACGTATCTTATGTTTTTTTTAAGTTTCTTTTTATATAACGTAAAATATTTGAATTGGGGAATAATAATTAAATTAAGGGCTAACTCCATTGAAAATCCCATATTACCCCCAAATTAATTTTCATGTCATAAAAAATCTTGAATTGATCTATCCAAGCCACGTTTATCATGCAAATTTTCAAATTTATCATAATTTGGGGTAAAAGTGGTATGAATGTACCAATTTGGAATTTTTGAGACACAAAATTAGTTTAAGATAAATATAACATAGGAATACCAATTTGGAATATGCAATTGTATTAAACCTAAAAAACTAAAACAATCAACCAACATACCATTTTAATATATACCTCTGAACTCTAAATTCGATCTATAAAATATTTTAAGGTGAGTTTAGGCTCGATAAATGAAAACACAAGTGTAAAGTGGGAGATCTACTCACAAATTTCAGCAAGTAAATACCACATATGGCCAATAGGGTAACCAACATACCATTTTAATATATTGTAATGACACATGTTATATGTGTAAATCACTATAATCATGTGTGCAATGAATAAAGACAAAAGCCATGAGTTGACGTCGAATTTAACACTCAAATACACACATATCACGTGCTAATCTCATGATGTGTGGACAACACATAGTAGTTTACCGATATACATGTGAGGACAGAATTGTAACATCTAGATTGACGAGGTATCGTTGTCACCAACTCATGAGAACAAAATCATGAATACATCTTTGTACGTCAATGAGGATAAATACATCATCATAGAACTACATAATAATGGCAATTTCACAATATCACATCACAAGATACATAAGTGATGTCAAGCTACACAAATCATATTAATATTATGAAAAACTCCAAATTGATATACATGTGACATATTTACTTTTAACTAATTTTTTAACCACTAAAAACCCCAAAATGGTATATCCATGACTCATTTGCTCAAAAACTAATTTTTTTACTACCAAAAGCCCCAATTGGTACATCTGTAACATATTTATCCTCCATTAATTTCCGTTAAATTGGATTAATACTATAAAAAACCGTAAATTGGCACATATGTGATAAACTGATGGTAAAACTCCAAAATGGTACTCCTGTCAACTATCAATTGTTATCCAACTCAGCAATTTGACGGTAAAATTAAATGAAAAACGAAGAAAGGTAAATTTGTCACAGGAATAACAATTTAGGGTTTTTTATTATTAAAAAATTAATTTAAAAAATTTATTACTGATGTACTAGTTTATAGTTTTTCGTAGTATTAATCATTTTGTATATAACCCATTTAAATGGTAAATCATCTGTCTTTTCCCAGAATCCTATACACATAGTCATACGAGAGAGTTTACTCTCTGACAAATATTCTGAGGCAAAAGTCTTCATCATATTCAGATGGCATCATCGACATGCAAATCACCATAATATAATGATAGTGCGAATATTATCACATTAATCTTTGGTCTTTTCGGTACTAACAATGGAAGCCAAATATCCATTATCAACATTTGCTAACCAACACTTATTATTCATAAATCAATCATTATTCAATTGAAGAATTCACGATATTCTCAAGTCATATAAGTTTGTGATTGTTGAAAACCAAAATGTTTTCCTAGCCCCAAGGATCAGTTACGCATAGTATGAATCACATGCATGTATTACCTTTCTCATTTCACCTCGTACATGGTATGAATCACATGCATGTATCCCAAATATAATAAAACCATGTACATATCTTAAAGAATATCAAAATATGACTTCATAATAGTGCATCAATATATAGTACATTAATCTCTTGATACTTCTCATATAATAAAGTGAGCTTTTAAAAAATCATATGCATAAAATTACCAAAACAGCCAGTTTTTTAAAATAGTTTAGTGATTAAGTCCAAATTTTGACTAGATGGAGAAATTCTCTAGATTAGACAATTAATAATATAATCAACTAAAAACCTACGATCATAAGCATCCTTAACATGTTAACAGCCCCTATAATTTTAAGTTTTAGGATATGAGACTTCTAACTTTTTGAAATTACAAAATAGCCTACATTCTCCAATACTTAAATTTTTCACCAGATTTCAATTCCTTTAACTAATCTAACTTAATCACTACCTTGTAAACGTTTTAATTAATAAAATTTCATTATTCACAAAGAAATTTACACGCTGCGAATTTACATTTTGCCGCTGTGCTGCATAAACTTACTATTTTACCCTGTACGTGCATAGTTTCACTCTCCCACACTTTTGCTCATTAAAGTCAAATAAAATCATCTTGAAATCACTCTGTCATGTTCTTATTCATAAAATAGAAGTCAAGTGACTCATACGTACAGTTTTGCGTCCTAACAAATTTACATGGCATCAACAAACATTATTTTAATCTTATATCAACGAAGCAATAACAATAGTGCAAAATCATGTAAAATCACTCATACATATAGCGTTGCCTCTTATTGGCTCATAATGTCATCACCAATTCTTTTTAACAACATGGATCTATAATATTATTCATATTTAAGCTAAAATCAACCGAGAATCAAGACTACTAGGTGGATTAACCCACTTTACCACCTAGAGCTTTCACTTACCATGTATGGAAAGCTTTGAGTGAACATAAAGCTTCATCCACCTTAAAATCAAGTGATATAGTATTGAATTAACCATAGTTAAATAAATCAAATGCCTAATCTAGCAGCGTTGAGGTGATTGAAGCTTTGAGGGAGAAAATCTTACCTCATATATGGCTTGATTAAGAAAGATGGTAATTCTTAGCTAGCTTCACTTGTGCTAGTATTGTGAATATATGGTTGTGTTTGGTTCAATTTTTGAAATGGGCTTAAGTGGCCATCAACTAATATCGCACGACCTTAAGGGACCCTTGACAAGGGTCGAGTGAGCCCAAGCGGCCCTTCTCTTGGTTGCTAGCAAGCCCATGCATTGTCGCCAGTGTCGCGCAATCCCCGGCATATACCTATTGTATCTAGTGACTAGCCACAATCTGCCCTTAACAAGGGTTAAAGGGGAATATGAGAAAGTTAGTGAGGGCAAGATGGGATAATATTTCGAAAATACTGAAAGCCCAAGGCAAATGAGGACACCTTGGGCTTTGAGCCTTTTCAAGGCTAACTTTCACCCCAAGACCCTTGAAAATAGTTGCTGAATACCCCCAAAATTTTGCCAAAGGGCTTTGGAGTCCTAATGGACCTTCATAATGTAGAACCAAGTACACCTTACATCCAAATGGAGATTTTTAGTTCTTGGGTTCTTTGGCTGCATGAAATTTGAGTGTGGAATTGGGTGGAATAATTGAAGATGATGGTATTAGAAAGAATAAAGGTGGAACTTAAGGCCACAATAAGGAAATGAGAAAGAAGCCTCACATTTAGATATTTTAGGCATTAACTAACCAAGGTTAATTTATGTCATGCACGATTTCATCTCATGTCAAAATAAATGGTTGGAACTGAGGAGATGTGGCAAGATGAATAAGTGAAAAATGGCTAACTTTAGTTGGCAAAACTTGTTATAAATGGTGCTAAGAGTAGCTAGTAAGTTATGGCTATGAGAGGGAGAGAAAGAAGGTGATTGAAAATGTAGTAGAGATCAATGGCCATGTAGGAGAATATGAGCCTTATGTATAGATCAATTAAAGTTTTTGTGACCCAAAGACAATTTTGGGCATTTTCAATGTATAGTAATCATGGGAAGAAGAACAATGTAAATGTTATAACTTTCAAACAACGCTTACTTAAATATTATAATTTTTTTCCCTTACTTAAGTGTCACATTAGAGTAAAATCAATATTTGATTTCCGGCAAATCATCTTATGTGGATCATTTTATTAATTTTCCATTCGACGTGAAATTTTTTAATGTTTTTTATTTTTTAATGTTATTGAATTTTTATTTTGTTTTTGCTTTCATTTTTTAATTTTCCTTTTTTTAAGGGCCGTGAGAGTTGCTAGTGACCCTCGCTGACCCTAAAAATATAAAAAGGAAAAGGAAAAGAAAAAATTCAAAAAAAATTAAAACATTTGAAAGATTATTCACATCAGCGTTGGTGAAGTTACATAAGATGATTGATGTTCACATTAGATTTTCCGATGATGCAAATCGTCAATGGTACTCAAGTGATTGATTTTTCAAATTTATAAAGTTTAAGTGAGCGCAAAAAAAAAAAATTATGACATTTAAATGAGCGCTATATAAAAATTATGGCATTTGTGCTATTCTTGCCTTGTAATCATGCTAATGGTGTTTTACTTTAATTTCAACACAAAATCTTATTTTCAAGAATATAACAATTGTTAATTTAATATATAACGGGAAATTCATAGACAAATGTGCACAAGCATGTACTTGTATCTCTAGACTATATGATGATGCTTGTTGAGATAAATCTTTGACCCCAGGATAAAACTTATAATGATATAATGTAACCGGCAAATTTACAATTAAATGTGCTTGTGAAATAAGATTATAATATAATTAACTCCTCTTAGCTGAGTTGGCCAATTTAAAGTCTCCTTTAATTACAGCTTTTTAGGTCGTTCCAAGTAAGCGCACATTCCTCCAATAAGGATTCTTTCCTTGTGTCGAAGCAAACTCCGATTCCATTGCCTCCTTACTAGAAGACGAAGACCTTTTTCGCTTTTGAGTATTTTGATATTATTAATATACCATTCAACTTTTGGGTGACAACTCAAATATAAAACTCCGCTTGTAATTTGTAAAATATTTTTCTAAAAATAATTATTCGTGTCGCTTACAAAAATAAATAAACAAAAATATTCTAATCATCTATTAAAATATTTAAAAATAAATTATTATCGATAATACAAATATTTTTCATCAACGAATTCTTTTAAATGATGCAATCAATTTTTTTTAGAAAAATAATTTTCAAATTATTCATTTTTCGCGAAGCAAACGAATCTGATAAAATAATAACCATTCGATTCCAACAACTTTCCTCTCGCAACCAAACATATCAATCAAAATGTCGATTATGTTTTTTTTTTTAATTTTCATCTCATTTCATTTTGTATTATCCTTCATTCCATTTCAGGCGGACATCCCAAGCATACCCTTAATGTACTTTTGTTCCCTTTACAAGCATAGTTTCATCTCTCTAACCTTTCGCTCGTCGAAGACATTTTAAATCTTCTTAAAATCAATCAACTATGTTCTTATTCATGAAATAAAATCGTGATGAGTCATACATATGAGCAAATCTACATCTCATCAATAAACCTTGTTATAATCACTATTACATATAGTTTTGCCTTGCTTAATGTAATAACTTATTCCTTTTAACAACATATATCTATGAGCTAAAATCAAGCAATGATCAAGAGTACTAAAGGTGTGTTTTTGTTCGACTTGCCAAAGCCCTCTGGGGCTCCAAAGTCCCTTGGTCAAATGCGAAAGGCGTTTGGCAGATTTTTTGGAAAATATTGGGAAAATGCAATCCAAAGACCTTTAGCTTAAGGTTAATTGGGAGATACTTTGAGGTTTTAGCATTTTCAAAATGCAAATATGCTTCTTTTGTTCTTCCATAATTACGGAAATGTCATAAAAAACCCTAATGTTGTCAGTGAAGACTTCAGCCACCAGCGACTAAATTTCGCCTGTGGCTAGTGACTTTTACCAAAAAGGTTTGGGAATATGTTTTAAAGAAAAAGTAGTGAAATTTTCAAAAGGCTCTTTTGTCAAAGTTGTTTCTCAACTTGTTTTTAAATTACACTTTACCAATTACTATATGCATTTTGGGAAACCCCTTTATCTAAAGTCTTTTGTATTTTTCCAAAGGCTTTTCCTCAAAATTGAACCAAATGCACCATAAATGGATCAACCGACTTTAGCTCCTAGAATGCACTTTACCTTGCATGGAATGCTTTAAGCGAACATAGAGCTTTATCCACCTTAGAATCAAGTGATACACTCTTGAATTAACACCAAGTAATAGATCAGACACCTAATCTAAAATATTAACAAGATCGAAGGGAGAAATTTTTACCTCAAACATGGCTCGATTAAGAAAGATTGTTATTCTTTAGTACCTCGGCTCTTTGGATGCGTGGAATTTGAATGTGAAATTGGGTAGAATAAGTGAAGATGATGGTTTTAGAGAGGATAAAGGTGGAACTCAAGGCCACAGCAAGGAAATGAGAAAGAAGTCTCACATTTAGATCTTTCAAGCATTAACTAACCAAGGTTAACCTATGTCATGCATGATCTCCTCTCATGTTAAAACGTGTGGTCGGAAATTGAGGAGATGTTGCAAGAATATGAGAAAAATGGCAAACTAGAGTTAGCACAACTTGTGAAAGTTATTGCTAAGAGTAGCTAGTAAGCTATGGCTACGAGAAGAAGAGAAAGAAGGTGATTAAAAAAGGGAAAATTACCCCCAAAAAAGTCATAGATTTGTTGTAATTATACCTATTCAGTTCTTTTTTTTTGTTGCCAATTTATTTTTAAACCTTTTTCATTTATACTAATTAGTCCATTTAGCCAATTTTGGCCAATCGACGTTGACGTGACGCTACTGATGTTGATGTGGACTTTTATTTGCCAGTCCTAAGTGAAAGGGAAAAAAATAGAGAAAAGAAAAGAAAAAATTCAAAAAATATTAAAATATTATTTAAAAAGTCAACATCAATGTTGACAGTGCCACATTAGCGTCGAATGACTAAAATTGGCTCGGTGGACTGAACTAGTACAAATACAAAATGTTTAAAATTGAATTAGCGAAAATAATTATGATTGGATTGACACAATTGTAATGAGTTTATGACTTTTTTTGCCGATTCTCCTTATTGAATAATGTAGTAAATATCCATGGCCATGGGAGAATATGGGACTGAGGTACAGATGAGTTAAAGTTTGTGTGACCTGAAGACATTTTTGGGCATCTTCAATGTGTGGTAATCATTCTAATGGTGTTCTACTTAAATTTCTACATTGAGTCAAATTTCCTTATTACATGATAATTGTTAAAGAAATAAGATGAAATTTTTTGACAAACGTGCACGAGCGTGTATATGTATCTCTACAATATATGTTGGTGCTTGCTTGTTGAGATTAATCTTCGACTGTGATAGAACTTATAATGATATGACATGATTGTCAAGTTTACAATTGATTGCGTCGTGGAATAACATTTAAATCTTAGACAAACAAGCAATATTTAGGGCTTTGTTTGTTTCACAAAAAATGAATAGTTTGCAAAATTTTATTTTAAAAAATTAATGTGTGAATAGTTAACGAAAATGAGAAACAAAAATTATTTTTGTCGTTTACGAAAATATTTAAATATAAATTTCTGTATGTAATGAAAATAATTTTTAAATCAATTATTTCAAGTAACTGCTCGTTCCTACTAAGAGGATTCCTTCCACGAGTCGAAGCAAGGTCCGATTCCGTTCCTACCCCACTAGAAGACCAAAACCTTTCTGTTTTTGGGTATCTAGATATTATTAACATTACCATTCAACTTTTGGTCACAGTGCAAATATAAGAAAAGAACGAGCGGTCGATTTAAACACCAATCCCTCTCTTATAACCAAACAAATCAATCAAAATGTTGATTACATTTTCATTTCTTTTCATTTGAGATAAGTGCACTAAAATTTTTAAAACTCGTCATGAAGTGCAATTGAGTCCTAAACTTTCAAAAAGGGCAATTAAGTTATAAAACTTGTCATGAAACTGCAATTGAATTCTAAAACTTTTAAAAGTTCGATTAAGTCCTAAAACTTATAACAAAAGTATAATCGATTCCTAAAATTTTAAAAAAATGCTATCAACGAAAAAACCTGATTTGACTAATTTGATAAGTTTTATGATTTGATTGCATTTTTTAAAAATTTTAGGACTTGATTACATTTTGGTGACAATTTTTAGAATTTATTACACATTTTGAAAGTTTAATGACGAAATTGCACCTTGTTGACAAGTTGAAGGACTTCCAATACACTTATTCATTTTTATTTCATTTCATTTAATGAAACATGAACTTGTTTGACTCATTCTCAGACATTAAAGTTGTATATAGTTGTCTCTTAATTAGGTCTCAAATATTGACGTTAGATATTCCTAGCAGAAGATCCATCTTGCAACAAGTCATAAAGATGTTAATTTATGAGTCATATGATGCTTTTAAATCTCTAGAGCTAGCTTTGAAGGAAATATGACATAAATGGTCCATGAATTTTAGTCTAATGTACAATATCATCCCTAAAATTTTTATTTATTTAACATGATCCTTAAATTTTGGTTCAATATGCAATATTGTCTCTAAATCTTTACTTCATTCAATATTGTCTATGAAGGTTGGTCATATATATATACATCCATAAACTTTTAATTTGTTCAATGTGCTATTTAAATTTTACTCCAATGTTTCACATGGTTCATGAACTTTATAATATTTTCATATTATATAGGAAGTATATTGAACATTTACCAATAATTCAAGAATCATATTAAACAAATTAAAATTTTAAAAGCAACATTGTATATTGAGTTAAAATTCAACGACCACATTGTACAAATTAAAAGTTCATAAATCAGTTATTCTATTATCTCTTTAATCTAGCAAGAGCCAATTGGCAAAGGGTTCCAACACATTTCACATGCTTGTGGTTGCTATATTACAACGAGACCATCCGACTCTTTGTATCTCACTATTTTAAATCTGTAAACTTAAACAAATTTCCTTAAACTTGATTCTATATGTAATGACATTCTTCAATGGCATCAGGTCAAGCCAAAAAAATAAATGAAAATGACCTTGATAATATGTATCAATTCAACTTCATGACATCGCGTTCAATTCACCAAGACCGTTGAATCATTCGTACCAATGATAGAGTTGGTTCTCATGCTCACTAGGGTTATTGCACCTTTTTTCATGCTTAGGATTGCTCTATCGAGGACTTGAGGCCCTTCTTAAAATTGCTCCTATCTTCAAATTTACCAATACATGCCACTGAGAAAAAGAATTCTTCAGCAGTGATTAACACATGAGAGCTCCAGTTTAATGGTCAATTCGTGAGGAGATTTAGGCTGTGTTTGAGGAAGTAAGGGAAAATGGGAGGCATGAAAATTTGGGAGGAAAATCAAAAAGAATTTGAAATTCGGTTTTTATGAGATTGTGGAGGGAAATTTAAAATTTGAGTCAATTTACTTCACGTGGAATTTCCCAAACATGTCGTTAGTGTACTTTTGTTCTCCTCGAAAATTGCTGTTATCGTATCTTTTCCAATTAAAGAGCATGTCCTTGAGAATTTTTTCACAATTGCCCACATCTATGTCCGCAAAATATTTTTCAGTTGAAAGAGAAAGTACCCTTTATCATGTCAAATGCCAAAAAGGTGGATCCATACTTTTATCTACTTTTTTCGAATTTCACATCGACAAAAACCACTTCAACCAAAAGATTTCTTGAAAATCACCAAAACCCCATCCATTTTGTCATATATGAATATGAGTATGTTAATTTGAAAATATAATCTTTACTTGGTGAATCCCTTTTTATAGATTTGGATACTACTTCTTTTGGGTCGATTGTGTGTGAAAGGTTTGAACATGTGGAGATTTTCATGTGTAGTGAAGATGACGAGTTTCCTTCTCATGTTTGAACTACATGATTTGATAAGCTCGAAATTGAATCCTAGGGTTTTAGTTAGCCAATCAAGATCAATTATCCGTCAATCATGGTCGGTTGCATGCTTAATTTGACGGAATCCATGAGTCATGCTATTTTCATTAATTTTGAATTTCAAGAACAGTCAATCATGCTATCACAACGTATTAAATATTTTCGATAAAGTCATTCTACACACAAAAAAGATCTCACATGATTTTCAATCGCAACAACTATTAAACTTTCGAGAAAAGAAACCGACATCATGGATATTTTAATTCAATTCATTTCATATCATTCGAAATCGACGTTTACGAAGGTAATTGCGAAATTGATGGCTAATGCAAGAAGCGGTTAAAAGTTGATGGAGACGTGGAAACGCACATCATCACCATCATCACCATCATCACCCATCACCATCACCATCGTGGAGATGGATGGTGGACGGACGGCATCGACCGAGGGACGATCATGATCGTCATCCCACGGTGGACAGCGCGCGGGGGCGCCCTCGGCGAATCGGGGCCGTCCGTTCGAATCCCGCCCCGCCCTCCGGATCGATGCGCGGGAGTTGAGCGTCAGTGGAGGAGGGGGAGAAGCAGAGCAGCACAAAAGCGGGGGTGGCCTCTGTCGCTGTCACCTTCCACCCCACAAAAAGCATTTCATCAGAGTTCTAGAGAGAGGGAGGGAGAGTTTTAGAGAGAGAGAGAGTTTTGCCTTCATCCATGGCGCCGAGGAAGCGTAAGGGCGGAGCTGCGGCGGCGGGAGAGGAGGAGAAGCCGCCCACTGTCGTCACCACCACTACTACTACAGTCGCCGCCGCCGTTTTCTCGAGGAGGGTGACCCGTAGCTCGATGAGGGGGGCGTCCTCCGCTGGAGGGTCGGCGCCGGAGGCGCCGGCGGCCAAGAAGGCCAAGGGGGCTGGGAGGAAGAAGAAGGAGAAGGCGACGAAGGGGGAGGAGAATGTCGACGACGGGAAGGTCGCCGGAGATGCCGAGGGCGGCGGCGGCGGGGGAGGGAGGAGCGGGAGGAAGAGGGGGTTGGGGATGGCGAGGTGGAGGAAGCGGAGGGGGGCGGGGCTCTGGACTCCAAGGCCAAGACCGTCGTCATCGAGCACTGGTGACGCTCCTCTCTCACTCTCTATCTCTCTCTCTCTCTCTCTCTCTCTCTCTCTCTCTCTGTTTCTGCTTTTCTTTCTTCTGCGGGAGGAAAAGAATGAAATATTGAGAGCGTCGGCGTTTGTGGGTCTTCTTGGCGATGCAGCTTCCTGGGGTTTCGTTCATGTTACTGCGATGAAAACGAAAGAGTAAGAGCCCTTTCGATGTTGTGTCGAGTGGGTCGAAGGGGGTGAAACGTGTGCTGGACCCTTTTCGTTGTTTTTCAGAACGAAAAAACACCCATGATACTACTGAAAAGCAAACTCTGAAGCGACTTGGCAGAAAAAGGAGGTAGAAAGAAAGCATGTTTGAGAGCCCAGCGGTTTCCTTTTGTTCTGGTGTGCGAGAATGGCGGGACGATGATGACCCTGATGAGAAATGGTTGCATTTTTAGGGCGGCCTTTTGGGAAAGTTCTTACTGTTCTTGTTGGTGTGACCGATCTATTTGTTTGGAAAAAGGAAGGTGGGAAGAGATTTCCTTCTCTTTTTGGAGAGAAAGGCGGTCTAAGTGAAATGATAGGGGAGAGGTTTTTGTCATAAGCTTTTGATTCATTTCCATGGAAGGCGGGAGAAGTCTGCAATGGTGAATGGAGTGTGGTAATGAATGTTGTGGTGACTCTGCTGTCCAAATTCCTCCATTTCTGTTTTCATTTTGCCCCCATTTGTCATCATCGGAGGAAGAAAGAAATGGTTCTTGCATTATTCACCCATTTGTCTCTGTTGCCCTCCAATCCTTCTCTTTCCCTTTCCCTTTACCTTATGGCGTAGTTGATTTGGGGAAATTGAAGTGGAAGTGGAATCATGACTCCGGCTTAATCCCCTTTCCAGTAGTTTGGCATGGCCCTTTTTCTAGCAAGAATGGTCATCTCTATGGAAATTTCCTTTGGTTTTGGTAGGTGGTGCATTCTACATTGATAAGGCTCAAGCTGTATACATGTCCTAGTCCATCTTTTCTTTTCTCTCCCACTTATTTTTTGATGGGTTTACAGTGATATTTCTTCATTTGGATATGCACACTATCTTTTTTCTTTGTAAATCATAGTCAAGCATAGAAAAAAGCACTCACGCCATTCAAATCCCCTTTCTATTTCGTTCCTATCTCAGTCCATTCCATTGTACTAAAACTGCTGTTTTTGTTATAAGCTACTTTATAATCAGAGCATGGTGAAACAGGGAACTAGAACTGTGTATTTATATTGAACATTTTATCTGTATTATATCATACTATTGTTTTAAGTAGATTAGTGCTACTATTGGTTCAATGCTGGAGATTCTTGTTATCTTGCTTGCCGTCATTGTACAATGGAGATAGCAATTTTTTTTTTCCCTGGATGCATGCGGCTTTTTCAGCTTTCATGTATTTCCAGTGGTTTTCCACTTAATGGTTTTTTGCTGTTGCTTTTTGTTCCCAAGATTTGGGTATGATCTATTGTAGCACTTAGATATATTTATGTTGCTCCAAAGAATAAAATGAGAATCAAACCATTTGTTATAATATTCTCTCAAAAGTTATTAAATTTTAACGGCTAGAAAACAGAATAAGATCTTCATCTGAATGCTCATTTTGACTAGCTTACAACTTGACCAATCGACAGAGAAATTTTTAACTGGATCTAAGTATGTCGTTATTTGAGCATTTAGTGTTGTACTGAAGTGGGCCACTACTCATCATTTTGAAGCTCCCTTTCATGATAATGCTACCGACACATCTCTTTTTCAAACTTGTAATGGGATAAAGAGCCTACCATTTTTTCTTAACTATTTTTTTTTCTTTGCATAGCAAACAATGCAATTCCTTCAAGACAAGGGCTATTCAAGTGAAGAATGGCTTGGAGAAAGGCGTGCCTGGCATCATTGTTGTGGTCAACCCGGATAAGGTGAGCATGAGAATGCTATATAGGGAGGTAATCTTGCCTGGTTGATATGTTTCCAGATGTTAGGGGATTGGAGCTGTTCTAAACATGATTTGACTAAGCAAAGATCCATGCACAGATCTAATACTGAAATTTTCAATGAACTGCACTGTCTAAATTGATGATGGGGTGTGACCATCATGTTGATTGTATTCTTTTGGGCGAAATCTATTTCAAAGGAAAAGTGTTGAATGGCTTGGTATAGCTAATAATGTGAAGTTGCTGCAGTCAGTGTCATCCAAAGTAAATCATAAGACTGACCTTAGATGTTTAATGTACTAGGTAGCATGTTTTATTATGTACTGCTCTTGATATATTGGAAAGCATTTCAAAATATCCTTTATCTAATTCTGTAACAATGCTGTTACTCACCCACAGGGTATAGTGAACATTAAATTGTCCTGTTACTAAGATCTGTTAGCTGAACTTTGATCTTATTTTTTGTACAGCCTAGAAGAGGTTGCTTTGAAATACGAGAGGAAGGTGGTGAAAAATTCATCAGCCTGTTGGTTAGTGCTTTGACATTTTTTTAATTAATGGCTCTAATTTTCTTTGCCATTTCATCCATAAGCTTAAACCCACGAGATTGCTGCCCTTTTTATTGTATTTGTGTGAAATCTTGGCTCCTATTTTGTCAGAAATGGCATAGTGAAAGAGATGAGAAATAGTGTGAATAGATGATTGAATTTTGTCCATTCTTGGGGGTAAGGTAGAATAAAGGATGACTTGACCTACATCCCAGGATGTAACTATGGTTCTCGATTATCAGATGGCTCAGAAATAATTAGCTGGTGGAAAGTGCTTCCACTTTTTGTGGATATGAGCTTTTCAGGAACAAATTTTACAAGTATGATTTTTTTTAGAAATCTCAAAGTGTGCCATTACTTCAAGATTGGCACCTGGTTTACAAAGACAAATTAAGTCCTGTCCTGCAAAGTGAATTTATCTTATATGAATTCTATTAGCCATTGTACTTGATTCATTGTTGGATCCTTTTTAAGCTCTACAAGCTTCAAATCTTTTGTGATTGTCCCCTTCCCTGTCCTCGGAGGC
Organism: Corymbia calophylla; assembly: GCA_014182845.1. Lineage (NCBI taxonomy): Eukaryota > Viridiplantae > Streptophyta > Magnoliopsida > Myrtales > Myrtaceae > Corymbia > Corymbia calophylla. The sequence goes on along the minus strand of CM024695.1, from coordinate 16,984,754 downwards.
CTTTGACTGCCCCTTCTAACTAGTATTGCCCTCCCTTGCTCCCGTCTTACTGGAGCATCTGTAGGTCTTCATTTGACATGACCAAATTATCTTAAATGATCTTTTCTCAACTTATCCTTGATCAGAGCAACACATTTTTTTTCTTGGATAAAATTATTCCTAATCATCTTTTCTCATATACCTGCATATATAACAAAGCATTCTCATCTCTGTCACATTCATTTTGTGCACATGTTGATGTTTAGCTGCACATGCTATGGGTGCCTTCCCAAAGGCTTTTGAGGAAAGCCTTTGGGATATGCAAAGTACTTTAGGTGAAATGGTTTTTCCTAAATGCAAATAGTGTTAAATAAAGTGTGATTTGAAAATACATTGAGAAGCAACTTTGATTTAAATGTTGTTTGAAATAAACTACATTTGTAAAAGGACTTTTGCTAGTTCTTTAAACCTCAAACCTTTGCTGCGTGGGGCTCAAGCTGCCAGTCAGCTAGATTTGGCACTGACCAGCCTCACCTGCACCTGTGGTTCTGTGACCGCAGGTGTCACTTGGGTCGTGTGAACTGAGGTGACCATTGCTTTGGCTGCTTGACATGGGCCGTCAGCAGCCTAAGCTTTTTGCCAGCAACATCATGTGAGGTGCGGATATTTTTGGACTTATGAAAGTTTAGTGAGGGCAAAGTTGAAAGAGAAAATTTATTAGCATTCCGGAGATGCTCAACCCCCAAAGCTTCTCTAGACCTGCCTTGGGCTAGAGTCCTTTGGAAATGCAATTGCATCTCCCTGAAACTTTTCAAAAAATTTGCCAGACACCATTTTCCTTTCTTTTATATCTATGGTTGGATGCTTTTAAGTGCAGCCTGGTAGCATAGTTGTTAATGCCTTACTAATCTGCTCTTAACAATTTCCATACGAGATTACATGAATGTTCTTTTGTTTACTCAACATGATGATAATGATCTTAACTTTGTAGTACTTTCATTATGGTTTTCTCTTTTGATTTTTCTGGTACCATCCATTCTACAAGAGCTTGCGATCCATTTTATTTCTTACTCAGATGTGTATACTTGACCTTGCTGTATGACATGAATGCAGGACATGAAACGACCGTTTGGCCCCATGAAGGCTCTTGACATGGACAAGGTGATATTGGACGTAATTAACAAGGTCAAAGCCTGAAGTACCTTTGCTGAAGAGGGAATTTTGTCTAGATGGAAAATTTCACCCTGAAGGTAGTTGGCTCTTTTTGTTTAGCAGTTAGCATTCACCCCTAATTTGATGCCATGGAGGGCATGGATGGAACTACTAGGATACTTATAGAACGTGCATACTAGTCAGGAAATTACCAACTTTAGGTTGAGACTCTGCTTTAGTTGCATCAATCTTACAAGGAAACTTGTCCTTAATTTCTCCTCAGACTCTGACAGTTGAGATATCTGGGGCCTTCTGCTTAATTGATTGTGGATGTCTTCTGATTCTAATGTCCTTCCTTGTGATCTGCTTGGAAGTTGAAAGCTGGCCTTCTCGCTTTAAATGCTTGCATTACGCTTCTGGTTCACTATTTATTTATCAAAATCCAGGATGCTGCTGCATCTCTCGTGGAAAGAACGAATAGAGATTCCTCTTTCCTGGTCCTTTGAGGTACCCTTGATAACGCATAGGTCCGCCTTGCTGGTAGTTGCAGTTACATGGATGTTGAAAGCATGTTTGCTGTGGCCTTCTTTAAGTGAGTCATGTATCGATATAGAAAAGATTTGCTGCTGAGTTAATAGTCTTTCCTTGTCCTTTGAGGTACCCTTGATAATGTTATGCATAGGTCTGCCTCACCGGTAGTTGCAGTTATATGGATGTTGAAAGCATGTTTACTGTGGCCTTCCTTGAGTGAGTCATGTATCGAGATTGAAAAGAGTTGCTGCTGAGTTAATTGTCTGATAGATTCTGAATAGAAATTGATGCCCTAAACAGATCCATCATTTTAGTTTTGAAATTGGATATTGTTACTAATGCCCTTGGGGTATTTGTTTAGCATAAAGTGTATTGGAAGTAGATATATTAAAATGGGTCATAAATTCATTTCTTAACTCATATTTAATAGGGTGAGTTGTTATTTATATTCATTAAATGGGTTTAAAATGTAAAGTTCATAATAATATGGATATTTTATGGGTTTATAATTTATTTAGATTCAATCTCTCTTGGGCTCTCATCGTTCTCTCTCGCCTTACCTTGATCTATTCATCTACTTCGTGTTCTTATCTTAGTTTGAGTATTAGATTTTCTAAATTAGGTTGGGTTGGATTGGACGTGGGTTATTAGATTTGTATTGAATGGAATAAGTTAAAACGAATTAAATTGATATTTTTTACTTGATTCATATTTTAAAATTTTTTATGAAAGTGTAATGAAGTTTTAAAACTTTTCATAAATATAATTAAGTCTTAAAATTTGTTAAATTGATGCAATCAAGTTTTTTTTTCTTAAACTCCGCTAGACATGTTTAATGAAAAGTGACGAGGTAACTCTTTTTACTATTCTTTTCCACATAGGTTGATATAACAAAAACTTCAAATTGATATGTTTTTGATAAATTTATCTAAAATAATTTTTTTTTTACCATAAAAAACGCTCAAATTGGATTATTTGTGAAAAATTTACTATATGTTAGTTTTTGTTAAATTATATTAATACAATGAAAAATTACAAGTTAGTACATTTGTGACAAATAAAGGGTAAAATTGCGATACATTTGTTAATTGTCATATATTATTCAATTTAATAATTTGACAGTATAGTTTAAAGAAAACTCAAGAAGGATAATTTTGTTATAAGTGTATTGATTTAATATTTTTATAGTCAAAAAGTTTGAGGTAACTTTAATATAAAATGTATCAATTTGAGATTTTTTGTGATATTAACTCTTATTATATAATGTTTTAGTGGTCAAAATATGTAAAACAAGGTTAAAAATGATGTTATTTTGGTTCAAACATTATTTTTAACCCAAATTTTACCTAAATTAATTGAAAAATAAGCTAAATTTAAACAAAAGAACACAAAAAAGGAAAGGTAAAAATGCCATCCCCACCATTACCGACCATTGCCGTAAATGGTCGTCGATGGTGGGGCGACAGTGACGTGGGTTAGGGCCCTCATCACTTTTTTTTTTGTTGGGTTTCAAAAAAATAAGATCTGAATTAAAAAATCATTTTGTCTTATATTTCATATTTTGGCCAGCTTAACGTCATATCGGAAAAAGATAATAATAATAGAAAAGGAAGCATTAGTATTTTTCTTTAGTGATTGTACTTTTTAAAAGTTTTAATATTTAGTTACACTTTTATGATAGATTTTAAAACTTTTAATGCACTTGTCCCTTAAGTATACGTTAATCGAAATACTTTAATGTTCAAGACATTAATCATGCATAATACAAGATCGATTTGTGCATTAGAGACCATGAAATTTTCTTAATTAGTGGCTTAATAAGTGTCTCTGGGCTACTAGTTAATAAAATCTTAAATCTAATGTATTTGAAGTTACGAATTTCGACTTTGTGTAGGGTCTCGCTAATAAAAATCTGTGCCTCAAACTACTTGTTCATTTAGCTTGCCAGTGTTTTGAAGCTGCCCTGGTTACAGAAGTCCATAGGAGCTGAAAAAGGTTATCCTTCTCCAGCCAAACATGATTAGCTGCCTGTTGGCTTAGGCCTTGCACTATTTCAAGCCTACTAGGTAGGGATGACTTGTTCCTCGTCTAGTTCAAGGTGAAATCAGGAATTGGATCAGGAGGACCGATTCCTAAAATTGAGAATTGAGGACCAGACTGATTGGTCCTAGGACAATCGGTTTGGTCTGGTCTAATGGAACCTAGTAACTTTTTTCCCCATTACTTGGATTCAAATCAAAATAGTGTTTAGTTAATAATTTATTAATTTTTAAATAAATAATAAAATAAAAAGTATATTTAATTGGTCCGGTCCGGTCTCATTCCCCCTTGGACTGGAACTAGATGGCTCAAATACCGATTCCACTTTTAGGAATCGAGAACTGGACCAATATTCTCGGGAACCAGATCAAACTCGCTAGTTCAATCCGGGCGGTTTGTGGTTTGGGCAATCTGTTTTGTATACTCCTACTACCAGGTTTGTTATATCTTTCGCCTTAAACTTACAAACTAGGCGAGACGCTTGTATGAAGGTGACAATCTCTTTTCCCACGAGTACTGGATCATGGAAGCTTGCGCTGTTATTACTGTAATCAGCATGCCTCTATCACGCCTGAGATGCAATTCGAAATAGAGCAGCACATGAATTGGCGAGATGGGTTTGCACGCGGGACGTATAACTACTCCTTTCCAATTACCCATCTGCAATTGCGAGTCGTCCGTGGTTAGTTTCGTTTCTTGTGATTGTTGTTTCATGCCAAATAAAGAGGGCGAGAGAGACTGCAGAGAGCCATGGGTAGCGGGAAGATATAGCTTGTTTTGAATGTCGGATTCTGCTGCAATTAGACGAGCAAAGAGCTATATCGAATACATTTGTTTTAAAGAAGATCAATGGAATCGCGCTACAAATTTACGCCATGATCGCCGACAACAAACCCATCGCGATGCCCACACCAACTTGCGAAGCTACGCGAGAGCTTGAGGATTTTCCGGGAGCTGGTGCATCAGCATCTGCATCTGAAGGTGCTGGGGGAGAGCTGGCCGGGGTGTCTGCTTCCGGTGCATTGGCGGGAGCATCGGCGGGAGCATCTGCGGGAGCATCTGCTGTCGGTTCTTCAGCAGCTGGAGCTTCTGACGAATCGGGTGCATCGGCCGCTTCCGGGGCATTGGCAGGGGGGCTTGAGGTGGGGGCCTTCTTGGGCGATGCCGCTGGTGAAGCGGACGGCGGGGTTGGATTCACATGGACAGTTCCGTTCGGGTTGGAAGGATCGACTCCTGGTGCAATGATCGGCGAGCTAACCTGAAGGACCGAGATGTTATAGGGCTGAGCAGCCACGGCCTTCACAAGCTTGGAATTGAGGCTGGCACCTTTCACCGCGGACCCAAACAGGATATCTCCATCGCCCGATTTGGTCATGTTCACGAACCCTTGCTGGTTATCGGCGGTTCCGCTCGTCTGGTACAATGTGGTGAGCAGGGTAGATTTCTTCGACACTGCTCGGAGCTTGTCAACATCATAGTAGTCGAGAACGACATGTAGGCTCAGGATCCTCTTGAGGACATCCTGGGGCTTCCCCGAAATATCACCGACGGCTGAGTTTTCGATGGCGAGGACGGTGATGGTTTTCCTTTTGTTGATTTCCTCGTAGAGCTTGGTTTGGGTGAGATAGTCATTGAAAGTGCTGAATTCCGGGTACTGGCTGAGCAGCCTGGTGATGTTGAAGGCGCTGGCGGCCGAGGAAGAGAAGACGAAAACTGCAAAGAAGAGGGAAGCGAACGCCTTGGAATTCATCTTTGCAGCTTTCTTTTTCTGATGCGGGATGCTCGAAAACCAGTTGCAGAGTCTGTTGAACTTGGGAAGCTTTATAAAGACGGGGTTGTCACGAAGGAGATCAGGTGTCCTCCAGAGGTTTTTGGATGGGCAGGAGTGATTTTCTCCTTCCCTCCCAATTCCAAAATAGACTTTGCCATTCTGGATTATCTTGAGCGGATGACGGTGTCTCTAAATGTGGATGAATTCGGGCACAACTTATTCGACCAGAAACTAGTGGTAGATAGGCAAAATTTGGCACAAATCTGTTGCTGGGTTTTGCATCAAGACGTTCTCATCTGCATCTTGATGTGGATCTATGATCAAGTTCATGTGGAAGTGGTTGCTGATGAAGACCGAGTCTAGTCTGCGATCCGTCGGTAAATATGGCTAATAATAGCAAGGGCCAACCGCGAAATCCTTGCGATAAGAAGGAAGATGCAGATAATTGCTAAGACTTCCATATTGAAAGGTTTTTTTTTTTCTGAACTATATTCTAAATCTTGGCTCATTTTGATCGATACCCTGGACTTTAATCATGTGTTTCAGTTCTTCCTAGTTCATAATCAATTGGATCTAGCAGCTCCGATTGAGGAAAATTGTCCTAAAAGTTCTAAATTTATTGTATAGTGGCCAATCTAGTACTTAATTTTTCAAATTTTATCAATTTAGTGTTGAACATTTGACAATTTGTCAATATAGTTATTTTGACCAATTTTGTTGGAAATCACTAACGTGGATGATAACTGTCTTATATGGTATGGTGTTGATGAGGATTGCTGCCTCAGCGGTTTTAGTCTAAAATTGATTGGAATGATTATATTATAAAATTATAAAAAAGTTCATGACTTAATTGATAAATTCTCAAAAAATAAATTAAAAAATTTAGGACTAAATTGATTGCGGTATAATGAGTTGAGGTTCTTTTGGCTAATAATCCCTTTTTGATTGCCAAAGACCAGATCTACAACCTCTGCTCTTGATTTTTATGCAATCTTATCCATTAGAGAACCATCTATTAAGAGATAGGAAATCGTAAAGGAAGAACTTAAAAGAAAAGGGGTTTTCCAGCAAAATTGCATTACCGGAGCTTGCACGCTGTCAATCTTGGCTTAATCAAGAGATAGAGAGTTTGATTCCCCACCATCTTAAGGGAGTTGAGGTGGAGATATTTAGTTTTAGGAGTGAGTTTCAACTCTTATGCTCGTGTGCAGATTTCTAAGAAAATTTGCCATCGATAGGTTTAATTGCCGGATTGACAAGAGACCAGTCTAGTTTAAAATTTATTAGGCAAGTGTTAATGTAAAATTTAGGCGTTTACTCCTTTTCTTATTAAAAAGTTTAAAAATAAATTGCCCAATACATTATTGAAATGACCTGATTGCACATAATCCAAAATGTTTAGGATTCTATTGCAATTTTCCAAATGTTTAATACTCGACTGTACATTTAAAAAACCGTCAATATGTGATTGCATTTTTTGAAAATATTATGGCTTTTAATCACAATATATCTAAAACAGCTCTTTTTCCTAAGCCAAAAAACTGCATTTTGAAGGTGATGGTAAAGTCATTTTGGTTTTAAATGTTTTACGCCTGATTTGGTAGTTTTTTTTCCCTCTGTAATTGGGTCGCAGCACAATTTTTAATGTGAACAAGAGTTTTTTTTTTTTTTTTTTTTTTGGGAGGGGGGGGGGATGGGAACTAGAGTTGACGGACATGACAAGAGATGATTAACAAAATGAAAGTGTGTAATATCCCTAAAATGCATGTAAATTATATAATGGAAAAACAATTAGGAAACGACACTATTTTTTAAATTTTTATGAGGCTCAACTTTTAGTTATTTTATTCGATATTATATCACTCTAAAATAATTTAAACAATCAAGCAAAAGAAAGCAATTGAAAATGAGATTGCTTTTGGACGAGGTGAATAGATCTATTTCACTCATATCATTTACACGCATTAGGTATACAATTGAATGAATTTTCCTAGTCAACTTTTTTTGTGTGATATATTCTTGAGGATCCAGCGTTTCACAAAGCCCCATCATTCAAACTGGCAAAAGTTCTTTCTGAATATTACATTAAGGAAACCATAAGTATCTTGAGTGCCCTTCTCACATGGGAAGGGGGTGGGTTTTCGAATTCCTATCTTTTCAAGGGATTTGGGATGAGGATGTTCACCTTTAGGTGTGCATTTCGATTCCTATACTTTGCAAAGAGATATGGCAAAAGTCTGAAAGTAAGTTAAGAGTTAGAATATGACCGACCAAAAAAAAAAAAAAATAGAGGTGTCTAAAAAAGTCCACATATTATTCTATAATCGATGCATTCATTAAAGATAGAATAAAAGTCTAAAAATGAGTTGAGAATTAGAGTAGAATAAACAAAAGAAAAACTAGAAGTGTCTAAAAAAGTCCACATATTATTCTATAATTAATGCATTCATTAATAACATGTGTGGATGATATGGGTGTGCAATTGGACCGGGTTTACTTGGAACCCGGACCAGACCACCTAAAAAATAGGGTCAGGAACCACTTCTCGGTTAAACTGGTCCGGGAACTGGTTCCAGTTTTTGGGAATCGGATCCAAGCAAATACCCACCTGGAACTGGACCGGTTTTGGAACTGGTTTTTACCTTGTTAAAAAAAAATTGTTTCTCTATATAATGCATTTAAGTCTTTGTCTTCGAAGAATTATTTAAAAAAGAAAGTCTCTCTCTGAATCAAGTTAATAGAGAATTGTTTTAAAAGAATTGTTAAAAGAACCATTTTCATGCATTGTTTTTCTTTTTTAGTCCCACCTTCAACTATTACTATAGTCGCGAGACAAGTGCTATTAACTATTGTAGCACTAATTAAAACATTCTTAGTCCAACTCAAGAAAGATGTCCTCTTAATAATGCTTCATCGCATATACATGAATAGGCGCATTAGATCATATCATAAGTATTTATGGAAATGGGATTAATATTAGACCCATTTTGTTTCTAATGTTTATACATTATTAGGATTTTTGCTTTGTCTTATAATGTCAGGAGGATTACGTTATAGTTTTTTTGCGAATTAATGTAAAATTCAAAGCCATATAAGATATTGTATGGTTGCAAAACAGGTTCCAATGTAAACAATGTTGACTCTGTTCCTAGATCAGAAAAATAGGGTTGGGTCCAAAATAGGGTCCAACAAAAACATGGTAGGGTATATGGTCCAAAAAATGGTAATTGGTTATAACAAGGTTGGGTACAGAGTCCAGGTTTGGACCTTACCTACCCTGGACTCGATCACCCTGGGTGGATGAGGATTAAAATAAATTTATGTGAAGATATGAAAAAAAAAAAAAAAAAACTAGTCGATCATTACTTAGATTGACATGCCGCTCCTAGTAAGAGAGTTAATCCTTTTTTTTTATTTTTTTTCAAAAGAGTGAATGATTTATGAAGCTTTTTATTTAAATCTGGTAGCCAAAAATCCAATATGCACATGAAATGTTTTTCTTTTTGCATTTTGAAATACAGCAATCTATATCCATTATAAAGTACCATCTCCTAGTTATGACCACATGCCACGGGTACATTGTTGTAATACATTAAATTAAATAAGTTTCTAGACATGATACGTACACTTATCTCGATGAGGTTTTGAGAGTGCCACGCGACAATTATTTTTGAAATCTTTCGAACAAAAAATCATGTCCAAATATTTGATTGCTTGGGTGCAACAACATTCGAGGATACATTAGTCTTGTAGAATTTTTTTATTAGAATCAAACTCTTAAAACAAAAAATGAAAAAGAGCATGAAAATTTCTGAATGATAATTTGGAAAACTCATAATAGTTCCGTTTGTTTTACCGAAAATGAATGATTTGGAAAATATTTTTCTAAAATAATGACTTGTATTACTTAAAATAATTAATTAATGAAAAATATTTTCATTATCACTAATAATATATCTAAATATTTTCATGGACGATGAAAATATTTTTATTAACTCATTTTCGTAAGAGATATAAACAATCATTTTTAAGAAAATAATTTTTAAATCATTCATTTTTTGTCAAAAACAAACAAATGTATCCTTAAATACTACAAGCAATTTTCCATCTATTCACCAATATAGACACACACATGAATGATTTGGAAAATGTTTTTCTTAAAATGATGACTTTTATTGTTCAAAATAATTAGTCAATGAAAAATATTTTTATTATTGTTAATAATTTATGTCCACATATATTCATAAATGATAAAAATATATTTCTTTTATTCCTTTTTGTAAGAGATATAAACAATCATTTTTAAGAAGATACTTTTCAAATCATTTATATTTTGCCAAAAACAAACAAACGTATCCTTAAATGCTAAAAGCTATTTTCCATCTATTCACCTATATAGACACACACACCCGAAATTCTTGCAGGTGGTGTGCACGTTTTCGAATGTGCAGTCTTGGGTCTTTGGACAACATATGATGACATTGATGAGGACGTAAAGTAGAGAGATACTTGTCATCCCTTGCTGTGCCAACTCCTGATCATCAACCTTTGCAACCCCATCCACGTGAAGCGCCATCCCCTTCCCTTCCCTCTCTCTCTCTCACTCGTTTTCTCGTGTTGGACCACGGGAAATCGAGACATCGATGGGTATATCGAATGCATGTAAGTCCAATACATTTTAACCCTTAGGTCAAGCCGGTCCTACAAATTGAAAAGTAGAGATCAATTATATTTAGATACGCTCGAAACACCTAAGAGTTTCATTGAAATCATCTCTTTATCGGATAAACTTGATGGATATGGTCTCCTGTTACTATATGATTGGATAAGAAGCTCTGTCTTTCTCTCTCTCCCCCTCTCCCTCTCTTTTGGATAAGCAAATTCCAATCCAAGGTGGGCGATGATCGGATGCTGTTGCGAGCCCCACCTTAGTCCACGGTCATACCCAGAATCACTTAGAACCATAGGCCACCTGTATCGTTCCTACTTACAGCTTTGAGATATTTTTGAACGCCGGGTGAGCAGTGGTCCCAATTCGCCTCGGAAACCGGTGGGAACCGACTCAATCGGCTTGGTTTTAGACCGGTTCTATCGGCTTCTGTTGAATTTAGAAATGAATTTAATGGTTCTCTTCTTTTTCTTTTCTTTTGCATAGCAAGTCAAATGGTGTTCGAGCCAGTTTTTGCACATCTCAGCTGGTCTACTTTCCCGTGTGATTTTAAGGATGCATTCGTCCATACCGGTCTGGTCCATTCAAAAATTACCACAAAGATGAGCAAATTCTCTTGCCATCTGGGCTAATACCTTGCTAATGATTGTACAATTTCATTTGATGGTACCTATATGTCTTACTGATAGTTCAAAGATAAACGACTTGGAGTGTATGGCCTGATGAATCAACACAAAAATTCTTCAAGACTCTATTTTTGTTGTATATTCCAAACATCACACTCTATAATATGATGGGGGTGCCTAGAATTGGCCTAAGCTAGATATGCTATTCTAGTACCGGTTTGATAAACAAGTTTCTAAGAAGAAAAGTTAAAGATCAATCCTACACTCAATTTCTATTCATAAATAGGTTTTCATATTTCTATTCCATAGACAAGTTTTTGAGGAGAAGAACATGGTAATTGTACAAAATTTCTATTCTCATAATAGAAAAAGAAAAGAAATGTGTTTGATACGTTATTTAAAATTTCTATTCACAAATTTCCATTTAATTATAAAAATGCCAATGGAAACTTAACAGTTCATATTTAGATCTGAAATTTTGTAAGGATTTAAATGATTAAGATATTCTAAAATGATCATATCAAGTTAAACCTATTTAGTAGCATCCACAAGCATTCACTTGCCGGCACAATAGGGAGTCAGTTCTTAAAGTCGGAGATCAAGCAGTTCAGAGCAAATGAGGAAAAGAAGAAGAGGTGACCTGCGATGGCGGCGCGGCCGGGGGAGTTGAGGTACAGTTCTCATACTCGAGGAAGAGGAGCTGGGTGACGACGATGTGGTCCGTGTCATCGGAGATGGGGCCGTTGATGTCGTAGGTACGCTTGCCCCGTGGCAAGTGCTTGATCACCATCGACATCAAGCTGTAGCTCTTGCGAGCCACTCCTAGGGTTGTCGGCAAGGTCGCCGGGCCTCTTGTGCTGCAGAGGAGCTTCGAAGTCGAGATCAAACCCCGCTTCAGCATTGCCATTGCCATGGTCTGCTTCTAGAGATGTGAGAGCAAGAAGAAGAAGGTAGAAGGAAGAAGAACAAGAGACTGACCGTGATTCTCTTTTTGTTCCCAAGAACAAAAGAGTAGATTCGTCTTACTTTTTTGATTCTATTTCAAATCTATTCCCAGATCATTGATCTATTCCGGAGGATAAAAAAATTAACAGATGTATACAAAAATATTTATATTCCTTTTCTATTTTGGGAAATAAAAGAACAAAAAAATAGAGAAATACACTAATTATCAAATAGGCCTGAGCTGTCTATTTTTTTTTTTTTTTGGTAAGGTAAGTATTATAAGCTTTCAATCAAGAGATCTTGTACAAGGAAAGTGAAACACGGCACCGGCAATCACTCAACGGGACAACAAGTCACTGGAGTGAGAGGGTGTCGTGGTCGCAGCGGGGATATACAGAGAAAGTAGTAATAAACTAAACAAAAGAGCCTAAGCGGCCCTACAAGAGCCTCACTCAGCACCTGTACTAAAGATACAGTGGTCTATCCCCCAACTCTGCTGCATTCTCCTATTACTGGGGTTATCCTCCACCCGTTTAAACGCAAGCGCTTTATCCTTAACTGCCTTTGAAAGGTACTGTTTCATGGCTGGAATATATACAATCTGCGCTCGGAAGAGAATATCGTTCCTTGTCTTCCAAATTATATAGCATAGTGCGCCAAATGAGAACCGAGCAATCTCCTTTGAAAACCCACTTCCTGACAGCAAATTGATGGCCCAAAGGAGATTGTCCATCCATGAAGAGTTACACCGAGGAAGGTTGCATTTGGAAGCCTAAAACATGGCTAGAGAGTTGGAGGCACCGCAGGCAAAGAATAAATGGTCGACCGAGTCGGGTCGAGAATTACAAAAGGCGCATACTGCATTAGGGATCCTACCAAAGGACATAAGGAATACCTGGGTTGGAAGACGGTTCTTGACAATCAGTCAAAGAAGAAATTGGTGTCGAGGGACAATGGTCTTATTCCACACAAAAGATGACCAAGGAACCATGTGTGATTTCCTGCGAATAGCAGCCCATGCCGATGCAACTGAAAATTTACTTGAGGGGTCCTCATTCTAGGTGAAATAGTCCAGGCCATGAGATAGGGGGGGACCATGATTTGCCAAGATACAAGTTCTTGGAGAAGCGTTTGACCAAAGGGAGTGTATAGGTCAACCACTTTAGCTTGCCTAGTGAGATCCGATTGGTATATGAAGGAGACCGAGAATAATGCAGTAAGCGGACCTATATCAAGCCAAGGATCAAACCAAAGCGAAATGGTCAAACCATCACCTATCTTCCACTTGAAAAGGGGAATGGATTCCCCTCTAAGTGTAAGAATTTTCCTCCAGGCCCAAGAACAGTTAGTTGGAGGATTAGAAGTCCAGAAATCCTTCCTTTTGAGATGGATGTCATGGATCTATTTGCACCATAAATACTCTCTATCAGTAAAGAGATTCTAGATGTGTTTCATCATGGTAGCTTTATTACTATCCCGAATCCCACGGAGTCCTAAGCCTCCTTCCTGTTTGGGGAGGCAAACATCCTCCCAAGACACTTTTGCTCCTCCTAGACCCATGGACGGGCCCTTCCACAAAAACTGTCTACATATTTGCTCTATTCTGTGCACTACAAATGAAGGCAGCCAGAAAATGGATGCCCAATATATATGAATCGCATGCAAGACCAATTTAATTAACTGTAATCGACCTGCAAAGGAGAGAAAGCGATGGGTCAAAGATTGGACTCTAGCAGTTAGAAGCTAGTTAATTGCCTCACTATTTGAAATTGCAAAATGGGCATTGTTTTTGGAGAAGATTGAATTGATCGGTTTCAAATTTGAATAGTCACAAAATTAGGCGGTTCCCTTTCAAGTTTCAACCTTGGATACCCTGGACACATTTAACCGTAATTTATATAAAGATTGTTACATGAAAACCTTTGTAGCAATAGCCATCCATTGCAATTATGTGGTGCCTCATATTGAAAAATTGAAAATGGGAAATCAAATTACTAAATGAAGCTTTTCAATATCTACATACACACACATTAGACTTTTGAACATAAATGGATTAATGAGGAGCATTTTGGTTATGAGTAAGAATTAAGGTTTTTTTTTAGAAAAGTATAAATATAAGAAAAAAAATATCTTGAAATGCAAATCTTGACATACATATCTAACTTCATACATGAGATAGTAATGTTACATACTTCGAGATATAATTTGTGTCATTGATAAATAATTATTTGCTCCATCTTGTCGAGAGCTACTATAATAAAGATTCATTTCTTTCTCTACAGTCACATATGTAGACATAAGAGTGTAAATAGGATCTATGTCCACGGTTGGCAACTGTGTAGGCTAGGAAATGAATACTAGACCTATTGGGCAAATTACTCAGTCTATGAATGAAGAGATAAACATAATCAGTGCTGAAAATTTAAGTTTTTTTTTAATGGGATTTAGTGTCAACCCTCCGGATAGGATAGTTTTTATTTTATCCAGTGTTTGGAGTAACATAAAAATTGAATGTGTTCATAATTGTCGGATATTAAACCCCTAAGAATGGGTATAATTCGGAAATGTCAAGATGTTACACAATCAATATGAGGGCTGCTTCGCTACCCATCACTGCCTCCAACGACTGCATTTGCCCGCCACCATGCGAGGATCAAGACCAAGACAGTAGATTGTCGTCTCCGACCACCGCGCGAGGACCACCACTTGCGGCTGTTGCCCAACCAAAGCTTCTCGATGATATCTCTTCTTTGCCCCCCTTCACACCTCTTCTCTTCCTCTTCTTCATCACAGCCTTTCCTCTCTCCTCTAGATTTCTCTTTTTTTTGGTTTGAAATGTAAGTATCATTTATAAGATGACGCATAAGAGCTTAGGAGGATTCTCCATCATTACAAAGATAACTAAGAATGCAAAAAAAATGGAGTGAGGGAGTCTCCATATAGTAGCCAAAATTACATTTGTCTGGAAAGGTTAAAATTTTTGTAAAATGATGCTCGGCCTCTGACAAGCTTACGAATTTTAGCCATAATGATAGGGGCATCATTTGACTTGTTTTGGAAATGTCTACAGTTATATTCCATTCAAATGTAGTATATGGTTGCTAAAAAAGTTACTTTGAGAAGTCTTGCCGCCAAATCCTTGCCTTTGGTGGCCTTGATCATCATTGGATTTCATCATTCCATCTTCCTAAGTTATGGCGGATTCTGTATTGTGCAAGGATAATGCGCCATATACTTCCCGTCCACGTGCACTGAAAGAATAGATGATCTTGATTTTCCAGATTATTCAAACAAAAATTACAATGGATTGTTACTATAAGTATCCAATGTGATATGATATTTGCTGTTGGGAGTTTGCCTGTACAAACTAGTCATCTGATAAAATTGTGTTTGCTAACCCCACCTGTCCATATCAATTGGTACCATCCCACAACTGGTCCCACATTCCTGAGTTTATCGTATAGCTCTTTGCAACAATATCTTTATCTAGATATGGCTGGAGCTAAGGTTGGTCTTAGTTTAAGAATACCATGCCAACTCCATGCCATACTCTCCTCTAGATCTCTTGCTTTCCCCATCACTAGTCACTAGCTTCGGAAACCTCATCCAGAGAGATAGATCTTCATTGCCGACTAGAGAAGCGTAACGGAGGCCAAATGCTGGAGGCCAAGTTCCTGGTGGTGAAGCTCAGCTCCTTCTCCTAGCTCACTCGCACTGAGGCTTTCTGCGAGCTCCATTTTGCCCCCTCATGGCCGACGCTGGTACCATTCCCTACCTGTTCAAGACACTCCACTCTTCCTCTCCCGATGCCCGGGAGAACACTGCCGCCGTGCCCCTTGATTTTTCCATCACCACCAAGGAGGCCAGGATGCCCATTCCCGGCCTCCTCAACGCTCTCTCCCACATCCTTGGCCATTCCAGAGAGTGTCGTGAGTTGGAGTTTTGGCAGATTTTTTGGACTGGCGACAGTCTCAGGCATGGGATTTTTAATTCTATCCTAGATATGCCAAACATATGATGGAATCTTCCACAATTTGGAACTCCACCTTATCCTATCTAATCTCGATCCTTGTTCGGATTATCAAATGCAGCCTAAGAGAATTCATTTTGGATTTGTGTGCATGAGGAAATATCCGTGCAACATTGTTTTAATGGAAGGAAAAGAAATGGGTCGGTACAGAAGTTTCCCCTCACGAAAGATTCTTACAGAATGTTGTTTTCGGCCATTGCGGCCTTATGAATGTGGACTCCCTCAGCCGTACAAATATATGATGTCATTTTACATGGCTTGCGTGGCAAACATAGAACAAGTGCATCAGAAGTTCTCTCATTAGTAGCCAGTTGCTTTGGTACTATTGCAGTTGCAGATCTAGTGGCCACAAATCTCTCTCTCTCTCTATGAGGGTGACAAAGTTCCACAATTGTCAGCAGTTTTTCCATTTTTGGTTAAAGGGTCTCGATTTCAATAGCTCCTCTTACATATTTAGAAATACCATGATGTATTGTCAGTCTCGATTCCCTTTTGGCAAGAATAATTGCCCATTAACACAGTAGCGAAACATAAGGGTTCAAATCATGGTGCACTTCTTCTGTGCCTGGCGTTATGTTCATTTTCCTCGATTGCTGTTGCAATTTTTTTTCGTATGGCTCGGTTTCCACATGACAGAAATACTAGGGGATATACTGAAAAGGCCCTTTGTTCGACCACTCTTTCTGTTGGAAACTATGCAGTCATGTTCATCTGGTGGCCGAACCTCCAGGTAAGATTATCAGCTTTGGAAGAGTAAAGTGAGGAATTTAACGGGCGTATCAATTCATAGAATCACTCACTATCTTGTGGTTGGTCAATATCGCCTGTCCCTTTTGATCAATTGCTCTCTTTAAAATGTTAAGTGATGCTCTTTCTCAAGCATGTTAGTCCTTTAGACATGTATGTTGTGCAACATGCTCATCTTTTACCAACAAAAACTTCAGTAGACGAAGTTGGAATCTACTGGTTAAAAGTGCCATCAATTGTTGCAGGCCACGAGCCCAATTTGAGACAAAAATGAGAGAATTTTTGCGATGAATCCATTTGCTCCATCAAGGGTTTTTGAGTGCTTTTCATCTTTCTTGTGTTTGTAGTGCTGCAACTGTGCACTCATGCATTTCTCTCCCTTGCTTGCAGTCATCGAAAGACTGATCGATGACAGAAATATCTCTAACTCTTTTCTCATCGAGTTTCAGCTTTGTCTGTCTCCCAACAACCCCGATTTAATCATGTACCTTGGGCAGATGATATTATACTAGTGTACTACTGCATGATGTAAAATGTTGTACATTGTTACACAAGATCACATGGTGATCCATCGTTTATTGTGGTCATAAGATACGGCCTTTCATTGAAACAGAATAAGATACACAATCAATGACATAAGTATTCATATACTAGTATCGTAGACTTCTTTACCCTAACATATTACTCTATTCACTATACTGCTTAAGACACTGCGTATCCTGTTGGTCCAGGTATCAATCCGATTAAAGTGCAGAAAAATTCATTCATCAAAGACAAGATGAATTTCTGCATTACACTAGAACACAAGGAAACTAAGAAAACACACGAATTGATAGGAATAACAAGAGGAAGACTTTGGATTGTGCGTGGGGATTATATATCACTAACCCTGAATATGTTAGGGTTCTTGACGACGATGTCGTACATGTGAACAGAGTTGAACTTGGAGAAGTCTCTAGGGAGAGAGATGAGATCGATGGAAGAGTGCTTGTGGAACTGCAAGAGGTCGGGGTCTCTGCCCGAGTACCGCTCCCACCCAAGGCCCCTCAGGATTCGCTCAAGCGATGAGTAAGACGAGATAACCTCGCCTGTCGGCAAGTGTACTAAGGCCTTCCTTTGCACTTCTGCCTGCGGGTTCTCCAGCCGCATCACGCCATTATTGAAGAACCAAACTCCCGCCATTTTCAAATTAACCGAATAGGGAGGGTATATCTAATGGTTCAAGAAAAGGGTTACAAGTGTCTGACCTCTTTTCTTTTGCAATGGGGAGGAAGAAGAAGAGGGAAGTTCTTGTTGAGCTGTGGGTGTGAGAGCTAGGGAGGTAGCGAGATGGGTTTATATACTAGCAATGAGACTAATAGAAACAAAGGGCAAAAGTCAAGACTTCGAGCTGGAGTGGACTAGTGAAGAGAGATAATGATGTGTATGTCTTGGATTTTTGGGTATAGAATCAAGATATTGTGGGCCTCAGACTGGGGTCCTAGTTTTGCGGGGGCACAAGGGGATGACATGGTGATTTAGGGCGCAACCCAAAGGAGCAGAATCTCCCTCATGTTTGGGCGGATGAACTTTTGATTTTGGCTTTACAGTGGGGGAATCTTGGGACAACTCCACGGTGTTCCATGTCAAATAACATTGGGGTAACACCCCCCCACATACACATCACGAGATGTCCACGTGAAGGTCCTGGGGGTCTGAGGTTTTCTCTCCCGAAAGTGTTGGTGGGTTTGGCAACTGAAAGCGCCAACTTGGGGATCATCTTAGCTGGTGTGACTCATCAATTGCTCCAAAAGACGAAACCTTAAAGGTGGTATTAGTCCTTTACTAGTCAAATCACAAGGAAGCTTTGGGCTTTTGTGGCTCCTACGGCTATTGGCTTCTCATCCAGAAAAATCCCCAGAGAAAAAAAAAAAAAAAAAAAAAAAAACCAAAGAAGGAAAAAGGGCTGTTCTGCAGAACTTGTATTAAGATGAAGGCATGAATCAGATCAACCTTGAATTAAATTATATTGACAAGGCTAAGGACAGGATTCAAAACTCTGACTATAGTGTCGAGTGCATAGGACTATGCTCATGAGCCGCAAAGAATATCGATTTTAGCAATGATCGCAGAAAATTTGTAGGACGAAAAGATTATTTACAACAATTAAGCAGCAAATACCTCTGTAGGTCCAACAAAATCAAGACAAGGACAATTTCAAAACCCTAGATAATTAATAAGGAAACTTTATCGGATCCGGATAAGACTTAGGGAGGAGTGAATATGATGATTCAATAAAGAAGCTATGAATCATTCACAGAGGCTGACTAGAAGTGATTTATGTTGTCCTTGAATGCTCTAAGCATGTGGGAGCCAGCAAATTTTCCTGCTTTTATTTTCAGATCCGTTCAATTACTTGCAGCTTTTGGAGAGTTAGACAACTAATCAGTCATGTCACATGAACATCTGGTCTCTCGAGCAGCTTAATTAATCATTGGTGAGGGGCATGGAGATCAAGATCTTGTTCCTAATTATAGTATGGTGGGAGTTCAAGTGACTGATGATTGCAATAGCATAGCTCCTAATATGTGATCTACCAATCCCCACCAGCCTCCGGAGCTTCTGATCACAATTTTTCTTGATAATATCTGAGTCAATTTCAGAAATAATTGAACCAGAATGTACCGTTGTCGAAATGGACCACCAGTTCTCTCTCTCTCTCTCTCTCTCTCTGGTTACAAGTCTTTAGTACAAATCTGTTTGCCCTAGAAGTGCAAGGTTGCCCACATGGCATCACATGGGATATATGGTCCTCCACCTAGACAGAAAAGGCCTTTTTTCCTAGCAAGTCTTGTCCATACCATTATTAGCATGACCTCTGTCCTTTGATTGCTTACTTTTACTTTGTCAACTAGAGAGAGATAGAGAAAGAGCCTTTCCACTTGCAATGCGGCTCCACAGCATCCCAACTTTCTTTCATTTCTAACAACTACTTCCTCCAATATTTTTTTTACTATTTTAATCTCGATTTATTTTATAAAAAATGAATTTTAATGAAAAATATTTCCTAAAGAAAATGATCTGCTTTTATTTTATTTTGTTGTCTTCTAAAAAAAGACAGCGGTATTTTCCAATGTTTATTATTAAAAAAGTTATGAAACACACTTTTGAGGGAAAAAAAGACTTGGCTATATCGCAAGACCCTAGTGCTAGCTCTGAGTCCACAGTGCAATGATCTTGTTCTTTGGTCACCGAGGACTTGGGAGCGAGGACTTGGGAGCAAGCTCCTAAAGTCCTAGTCCCAAGTGGTGAAGATCTGTGTCCAGGCACATGAGGTATTTGATCAGGGTTTTCAGACCAGGCGTTGGGGACTTGTGTCCCAGTAGCTTGGGTTCAAGGTTGGGGGTGGCTAGTGACTCAGGTTTCATGGTTAGGTCCCAAGTTCGTAACCTAGACACCTCGATCCAATCACTCTACATGGTCATTAGGGGGGAGCGGTTTAAGGTTTCTTACAGGTTTCGGCTAGAACCTAGAACTTATCTTCAAGTACAGGTTTTTCATTTTTTGGAACCTGGAACCTACCCATCGGAATATAGAACCTGGAACCTACCCCATTACAGATTTTAAGGTCGGTTCTAAGTTCCAACAGGTTCTTTTTTTTCATCTTTAGTTAAGCAACATGAAAATAAACACAACAATAAAAATGAATAAGGATTTTATTATCGATTGTCTGAGAACGAGTGTCTATATGCACTTGTTGAATAGTATTAATGAAATTTTGTGATTTTAATGCACTGGTTACTCTTGTATTATATAGAATCATTATCTTAAAAGAAACAATTGGAGTTTCTACTAGTCTGATAGTCTACGAAAATAAAATTCTCAATCATAAAATGGAAGTTTAGACTAGTGGTTTCGGATTATACACTTATCATCAAACACCATAGAATGCCTCAAAATCGCGTGAAGATATAGATTAAGAAAAACATAAAAACTTGTATTAGGTTCTAGGTTCCGGATTACAGGTTCCACCAATCGAGAACCTAGAACCTACCCTCGGGTACAGGTTCTCCAAATTTTGAAACTTAGAACCTACCCTACATACCTTAGAACCTGGAACCTACAGATTCTCATCGGTGCGGTTCTTAGGTTTTAGGTTCTACCCTGGAACCATGCTCTCCCCTAATGGTCATGCTACTAAGGAGGTTAAGTCGTACTCTAGGTAGTGATTTTCTAATTTTTAGAAAAAGTCATTTTTCCATATTGTAATATAATTGTTCACCAACTAGTGAAGTAATCTATTGAGTATTTTTTGAAGCGACTCAGATGCCGGAAATATTTTTATTTAAATAGTTAATTTTCCACGAAAGAGATGGAGAGGCGCAGTAGTTCCATTTATCTTGTTAGGTTGTCCTCCAATAGTTAGGGCATCTATTTAGTGCCCTATATGACATTGGACACATGGGCCCTTTGATGACTGTCATCCTGAATTTAACATCTCGAGGTTAAACCAGAACTAATTTTGCCAGCCTAGCTAGTCGCATAACTTGATGATGAGCCCGTATCTCGTTATACTCTTTAATTGGCCAGATTCCAACAACAAAAAGGTACACGACTTTTATAGTTTACATTTGTAAAAAGACATTTCAATGTCTCAAAAAAAAATTGTAAAGATTAATATCATGAAAAATTCCAAACTAATACATATATTATAAATTTATCCAAAATTAATTTTTTTTTGATTATCAAAAATCCCAAGCTAATATATTTGTGACAAATTTATTGTCTGTCACTTTTCGTTAAATTGAATTAACACTATAAAAAGTTACAAATTAGTACATTTGTGACAAACCGAAGGTAAAACTCTAAACCGGTACACTCATCAATTGTAACGTATCGTCCAACTTAGTAATTTAACTATAAAATTTAATGAAAATTAACTTAGGGTAAATTTGTCACAAGTGTACCAGTTTGGGGTTTTGGGTAGTTAAAATATTAATTTAGGATAAATTCGTCATAGGTATATAAATTTGGAAATTTTCCGGATATTAATCTAAAAGATAATCTCTAAGATTTTTTTGACTTATCAAATGTATTATAAGGGTACAGCATTTTAAACATCGATAAATTTTGGTATCTTTTAAGTTTTGTGTAGAAAAAATCGTCGTCTAAATTCCTATATTGCGTCTGATGACAGTTGTCGACATGCTTTCCATGTTATTCACTTCACTTTGTTAAGTTTCTCTATCAGTCCGATCAAAAATAGTCAAATGTGAATAATTAGGAGTAGTACTTTAGATGAAATAAAATGGTAATTCCACAACACTATGACTTTGCCTTGCCCATGTTTAGCAATTCAACCTATAAAAGGAGGCGAATATTAAATGAGCCTTGCATTGCCATGTCCCACTTCTCCAAAAGGAAGAAAAAGAAAAGAGAAAGCTGTCGAAATGGATCCGTGAATTTTTCTTTTTTCAAAATAGATTCTCTAAAAAAGTAATTCTCAACATAGATTTCTCTCAAAACTATTTCCCAAATTAGATTTTTCACTGCCATTTCATGTCTAAGGATTGCCTACATCATCCTCCCTATCCTGGTGGCTTTTACTTATATTCTAAAATTAAAAAATTAATTTTGATATTTTGCATAGGTTTTAGTCTTGAGAATTGTTTGCATCAAAAAATATCAAATCATTGACATGGATAGACATGTGACTAATGCATAAACATGGATGATCAGGTGACAAGCACGCGATTAATGTATGAACATCGTCATGCACGTGACACGTTATTGACAACCTGACGTAGAGGAAGATAAATTTGGAGAAATGATTCCAAAAGATAATGGTTATTCTGAATAATGAAGTGCCAATTATAATATTTTAGGCCCCTATTTATAGAGAGGTCGACATCTAAGAAATAATCAATAACTAAAATAAGATAAGAAAATCAAGGAAAGTATATTGATAAAGGGGAAAATTTTCAAAACGCGACTAGAAAATCTGTAGAACATGTCTGAAATCTTTGACATCTCAAAAATAAAGGAAAATGCATGAATTTAAGATTAAATAACATAACCCATTTGTATTTTCGAAGATTCCGCAGTCCTCTTTGATTTAACTCAATTGTATCTTCAAAGATCCCACAATCCTTTTTGATTTGTGGGACTGTCTACTTTTGTGATGCTCCGATATTTCCATATAAGTATTTTCTCGTTGTTTTACATTAGTCTCCTCCACTTCAGAAGAACTTGACCCCGAGTTATTGTTTGTTAGGATAAAGGGGAGTATATGGAGAATGAGACTCAAATAGGTCTGCTACATTGAATGTTGGGGAAATACGAGGTCACCGGGAAGATCAACAACATAAGCATTGTCATTGATTTTTTTTTCACGATTCGACAGAGGCCAACTTTCTTGTGCTTCAACTTGATATATGTACCAACAATAAAGTGTTCCTTGCGGAGGTAAACCATCACTTTGTCACCCTCAACAAATACTTTGGGGTGATGGTGTTTATCTATAGCAGGTTGTTAAAGAACCTCAAGAATGGGAATAATAGCTTGCTAATCACCTTTCTCCATAATCATGTTCATACCCTCATGTTTATGAACATTTAGTATAATGCCTGCACTTTGCTCCTTTGGGCCCTGGGAAGTGTTACTCTTTGGCTTCAAAGTAATTTTTGTCTTTTTCCACACAAAAGAATGTGCGTTCTCTCGAGCCCGGTGGGTGATATCAACGTCGTATTGCCATGGTCATCGTAGCAAAAAATGGCATGCATCTATCTCCACCACATTACAAATAATGGTATGCTTGTAGGACTTTCTAATTAAAATAGGTAAATAACATAAGGTGCATTTGGTTTAGCATTTCCAAAGGGCTTTCGGGCCCGAAAGTTCTCTAGGGGAAATGTTGAACTGTTTGGTTCAACTTTAAAGCTGGCTTTCAGCTTTCAAATGGCCTTCAAAATGTTGAAATTATTTTTCCTTTCCAAAACTATCATTACTAGTTCTTCATATTTCCAATTTTGCCCCTGATTTTTTTTTTAATTGAGAAAGGGGCAGCCCTTCGCAGGTCCGATGAAGGGCTATGGCCGTCGGCAAGGGTCGTGCGACCCAGTCGAGGGCCGCTGGAGGTCACCCGACCTCGGGCGACCCTCGGCGAGGGTTGCTCGACCTAGGCGCGTTGCGACCCAGGCGACCGCCTCCTGGGTCGCAGCACGCCTAGGTCACCTAAGGTTGGGTGACCTCTGGCGGCCCTTAGCTGGGTCGCGTGACCCTCGCTGGAGGTCGCCCAACGGCCGTCGGCACCAAATTTGGCTCGCCGGTGGCCATAGCCCTTCGCCGGTCCGGCACAAAATGGTGTAGCAAAAAGGCAAAATCATCCTTTAATGGAAATGATTAGGAGTATGATGAGTCATCTTTACCTTTATCCTTGTGAAACTATGTATTAAAGACTTCTGTGTATTTATTAAACATGGTTCTTAATAAGGCAATTCCAAAGACTCTATTTGAATTGTGGACGAGAAGAAAACCTAGTTTACGGCACTTGCATGTTTGTCGTTGTCTAAGGGAAGTAAGAATTTACAATCCGCATGAAAGGAAACTTGATTTTAGAATAACTAGTTGTTACTTCATTGGTTATGTAGAGAAATCCAAATAGTATAAATTTGACTGTCCGAATCATAGTACATGAATTGTTAAATCTGTAAACGCTGGGTTCATTGAAATAGTGACATTAGTGGAAATGAGAAAATATGTGATGTTTGCATTCAAGAAGTTTGGGTGGAAGTTCCTATACCTAAAACTTTTGAAGTTGTTAGTTCTTGATGTTATAGCTCGACTAAACAATAATTAAGAACAATAAATAAATGATCAAACACTCCATAATGAAAATGAAAATGTCAATATTAAACTTACAGTAGTTGAGACACAATAAATAACATTAAGAATGTCTCAAAAAGAAAGGAGATTAGCTATTTTTAATGACTATGTGGTTTATTTATGAGAGTCAAAAATTGACTTAATTATTGGTATTGATCTAGGTTTGGTTTCATAGACCATAGAATGTGATAACTCAACTATATGGTTTAATGCCATGAAGAACATTAAAAATCCATGAATCAGAATTAAGTTTGGGATTTTGTTCAATCAACTGAAAGATGTAAAAATGTTGAGTGTAAATGGGTCTTAAAGATCAAATGTGACACAAGAGGTGAAATCAAAATGGTGTGATGCCAGGTTTGTTGCTAAAGATTTTACTTAGAAAGAAAGCATTGATTATAAAAAAACTTCTTCACCAGTCTCCAAGAAAAATTTACTTATAATCATTATGGCTTTAATGGCTCATTACGGTTTAGAATTACACCAAATGGATGCTAAAACTATCTTTCTTAATGAAAATTTAGAGGAAGATTTATGGGAACCAATCTAAGGACTTTTCACTTAAAGGAAAGAAACAACTGTGTATAAGTTAAAAAAGTCGATCTATTAACTTAAACAAACTTCTCAACAATGGTATATTAAGTTTAATAATAATATAACTTTCTTTGGATTTAAGAAAAGCACTATTGATCAGTATATATATGAAAGTTAGTGGGAACAAATATATTTTTCTAGTTCTATATGTTTATGACATTTCGCTTGTTACTAATTATCTTGGTTTGTTACATGAAATAAAGAGATTTCTCTATAAAATTTTTGAAATGAAAGATATGAGAGAGGTAACATATGTGATAGGAATAGAAATATTCTATGATAGATCGTATAGATTATTAGAGTTGTCTTAGAAAGCTTACATCAATTAAATTTTAGATAATTTCAATATGGATAAATGTTCAGCAGGAATAGTTCTAATTCATAAAGAGGATAAACTTGGTATTATGCAATGTCCGAAAAATGAATTGGAACAAGAGCAAATGAGAAGTATTTCTTATGGATGTATTGTTGAGAGCTTAATGTATGCTCAAACTTGTACCAAACCAGATTTCAGTTTGGCTATTCTTATTCAAACTTAGCTAGATGTGCCAATACAAAAAAATCAACTTTTAGTTACTTGTTCTTTTTTGTTGGAGGGACAATTTCACGGAAATGTAAAAATGAGTTAGTTATTGCTGCATCTACTGTGGAGGCCGAATTTGTGGCATGCTTTGAGGCCAATATTTATTAGTTACAGTTGCGGAACTTTATTTCAAGACTTGTCATTGTTAATAGTATTGTCAAGCTATTGAAAATTTATTATGATAACTATATAGCAATTTCATGCTCTAAGAATGACGATTATTCTATGAGTGCTAAACATACATAAATTAAATACTTATCCATTTAAGAAGTTCAAATAGAGAGTGTTAATCGAACACATTAGCACCTACCGTATGAGTGTAGATCTCTTAAAAAAAGATAGCAACCCAAAATATTTAATATACATGTTGAAAGGGCATTATTAGGCATCATTAATAATATTCTATTATGATTCCATTAAGTTTATTTATATGACACTTCAAGCTCATTTATGTGTTTATAATATTCATTATTTTCTATTTAGTATACATGATGAATGTTAAAATAGGATAATCTTTAACAAAGACATTATTGTTGGACCATTATGACACTTCTCATTTATAGACCATGTTAAATAGAGATAGTTGTAGTACATATCATACAACACTTGCATTAGTTTCCTTTACTTAATGTGATTATTATATAATAGTCAATTTAAGAAAGTTTTAGCATAACGTTATTGTGCACATTATGGTATTTATCAAACCATGAAAGGAAAATCATACAGACCAAGTAGAGAATGTAAAAATAATTATGACCCACATAATATTATTAATGGTTTAATAATTATTTAAATGCTAAAAATGTGTTAGTTATGAAAAGTTAAAATTTTTATGAAGATAGTGTATAAAAGATTGCAATTTTTATGAAGATAGAATAAGAAGTTGCCATTTCTGTGGAGATAATATTTTATATGCTTTGATTGAATTGAAGGCATTTATTAATAACTTATAAAAGGAGTCTAATCCCCTCTTCACCCATATAGCAAATGAAAAGTTGCATCTATCCTCCATAAGATGAAATAAGTTAAGAAAAGAAAGGGTTAAGAGAGAGAAATCGAATTTCATTGTTTCTCTTATTTCGGCAACAATTCAAAGCTCGTGGGTATTACTATGCTTTTATGCCTTAATTCCTCTTGCCGTGAATAAATCATGAAGATCTAAAATGCTTTTATTATGAATTTCCACACCATCAATTACATTATTGCTGACACGATAGTCATGAGACCACGTAGTGATGGCCACGAGACCAGCAACAGATCACAGCTTTATATAGATCTATGATTTGTAACTTGAGACGGTGGTTGGGGTGCCTGCTTGATAATCGATCGTCGCGGTGGGCGAGGGTGTGCACTTTTTGGACGATTTCCCCATTGCTTCGCCATTCCTTCTAGTGCTCGCTCCAGTCCAACCTCTCTTTCTTTCACTGCAGACATCCTCTCTCGCGCTCGAGAATTGCCTGAATCCTTCAGTTTCCAATCTTCTGTTCTCTAACTCGAATACCCCCGAAACATCGCCGTGCCTACTAAGTATCGAGTTCAAAATCTCTCACCTCCATTAAGATGAACGCGGAGGACAGAGAGGGAGTACTAGACGAGGTGTAGGACGTGGAGTGAAAGGTCGGAGCCGGGGAAGATGATCAGTACAGCAAACCAAGAAAAAGGAAGATGGACAGTAAAAGGAGAGAAAAAGAAGAAGAAAGCAGATATATATAAAAGCAAAACCAGTCATTTTGCATAAATTTGTTCACGTCAAATGTCAGTCATATTGCATAAGATGGCCGGTGTGACAAGACTTTATGTCAATGACTTTCATCCTAAATTAATCAAATGAATTGCATTGGAAAATCGTCAAAAAATTTAGGATTATATTAGTCAAATTTAAAAAATTAGGATCGAATAAGTATTTGCACAATAAACTTAAGACTTTGTAGATAATTTTCCCATTTCTTTCGCTACCTTGAATAATGTCACTGGCAGTTTTCCCACCGCGGATGACGAATTCAAACGTACTCAATGTTAACCCAAAAAAGTCATTAGCTCAAGAAACAAAAAAAACCTCTCTTCTTCCATTGTAAAAAAGCCCCCTTTTGTTCAACAGAGGGAGAAAAGGCGAAGACCGCCACTGACAGCACCTCCTCGCTGTCAGCGGCGGCGGTGCCACCTTCCACCTCAGCAAGTCCGACCTGGACATGCTCGCCGGGAAGTCCGTCTTCTATGGAAAGGTCTGCCTTAAGGTCTTCGTCCACACGGGCCGACGGGGAGCAACTTGTGGAGTTAGCTTTGGGAGGCCACGGGGGAAGGGCCTTGCCTGTGCCGATCTGCAAGCAGAGGAAGGGATTTTCGTTGGTTCAATTCCACTTGATTGTGAAGGCGGAGCTCGACCCGATCTGTGTACCGGTTCAAAGGAGAGCTTGAGTGCAGCCCTCAGGCGTTCCAAATCCAAGGCAACATTAGGCTTCTTCAACTACGAGTTCCGCTCCATTTCACCCTCCTAGGGCTGAAGGAATGTTCATTCTGTACCTGGTGGATTGCATTTCTGTTTTTTCTTAATTTTATTATTTTAAATTTGCTGAATAATAAATTTTTATTATTTTAAAATTTGAATGGTATATTTTTTTGGTCGAATAATGGTATAATATACATAAAGAAAATGACATCAATGGTTTATCAACTTTGATGTAACGTGCAATGTCGTCAATGAACTTTTAATTTGTTTGATGTGATCTAAGAACTACCGATGAATCTTTAATCTAGTTTCTAAACCATATGAGAATGTTCAAAATTATCATTCCATTAATTCAAGTTAATGGAATATATTGATATGACTTCAAATTTGTAAATTTTGAACACTAGACAACAAAAAAAGTCACACATGGATAATCCAAGTAAATTATTCATCTTAAATTAAGATATAATAATCAACGTTATCAAACAACGATTGACATATTTAACACCGTAATTTTTTCCCTTTTCTAGAGGAGATGGATAAAAACATATTTTCGTTGAATTATCAAATAACGTCTAATTTGTCTTTTTGAGAAAATGAAAGAACTACATGAACCATTTATCAATAGTTCATATGCCACATTGAACAAATTAAAAATTTAGAGACGACACTGCAAATTGTACTAAAGTTCAGCGATCATATTTATCATTTTCCCTCATTAATGTGTCGACAGCATGAAAACTAAGTCTAAGAAAAAAGAATTGAGTATTCTTAAACGAAATTAGGCATCGGTTGATCCAAGTCGGTGTTATTTGATATCATATCCTTGGATGAAGCTGCACTGAGGTTTTATTTCTCTATTTTTCTGTTCTTTTGTTCCTCGAAATAAAAAAAAAGAATAAAAATCCTTTTGGTTTAGTTTTTCTATTCCCTATAACATATTAGTGACTGGGAAATAAATTTGAAATAGAAACAAGAAGTAGAAAAAACCTACTTTTTATTCTCGGGAATAAAAAGAGAAATAAGGTAATTTTAGAAAAACA
Organism: Corymbia calophylla; assembly: GCA_014182845.1. Classification (NCBI taxonomy): domain Eukaryota; kingdom Viridiplantae; phylum Streptophyta; class Magnoliopsida; order Myrtales; family Myrtaceae; genus Corymbia; species Corymbia calophylla. The sequence goes on along the minus strand of CM024695.1, from coordinate 16,955,735 downwards.
AGCTTAACGTAACTTAATACTCGTCTTTACACAATCAATACAATGTTTGATTTCAAAATAAAAAATAAAAATTTAAGAAAAAAATTAGAAATTAGATTTTGAGTAGTTTTACTAGATTTTAGTATTAATTCTAATTTAGAATTAGTTTAGCATGAAAAAATGTGAAAATTGTTTGACGAAAATTGGATTCAAAATTGAATAAGTTTTTAGGGCCTTACCATATGGATTTTTGAATGCCATTTTCTTTTAGAGACAATGCTAGGCTGTGAAAGTCTGGCAATTTCAGTTTTCTTCCCCTAAGATTCTATTGAAGATATCTTTTAAGATCATCTATAATTCTGTTTTAATAGAAAATCAGATGGCTCTCTATGAGCCTTTTGCATTACCATTTGTCTTGTATTCATAGCGGTCGAATAAGCCTATGCTCCATGGATTTCCTATGTCATTTGCTTGAAGGTTTGATTAATTTGTGCAAATAAGTGCACCAAGGATCGTCTTCATCCTCAATTGTTCCATCTTTGCCCATTCTACCAAGTAATGTTTGCCCTTCTTCTTGTAGATAAAAAAGCTCAAAGGTCTATATATCTATTTATTGAAATGGCCAAAGATTTACTATCAACCTCCTCACATTGGAAGTTATGAATCAGTATGGCTCTATGTAGTCATTTTCAATCATCAATATTTGAATAACTATTTCATTTGGATTTTCTAAGGCCATTTTAGAATATCTTGATCAATTAAATCTTGACAAAAGTCTAGTTTTTTAAGTCTCCACTAACATTTTTATAATTAAATGAAAAAAATTGGGATTATAAATATTCAGGGTCGTACCAAACACATCTATGTTCTTTTTATATTACAAGAACAAAAATTTTATGCGTAGTTATCAAATTCGTTCTTATATTTAAAAATTCGTCTAGGGAATAGAAATAGGAGAAATTAATTTTCAACATAAATTATTATTGGAAACAGAAATATTATCAAATGCACACATTATACATCAGAATAAAATTATTGTGATAAAGAAATTCATTTGGTTTAATATTTTGATAATATGAATAAGGACAAAGTTCACGAGCGTTAGAATGACGTTTGTTTAATGAAAGTAGTTTTCCGAAAAAGTGTTTTCTGGATTTTTTGACATTTGTTTTTCCAAAATAATTTGGTCGATGGAAAATACTTTCCAAGGTACATAAATATTATGTATTATTTTAGGAAAATAAATTTACGTGCGTAGGAAGGGAAAAACACTTTTCCTGTGCTTTGCAGTCATTCCCTTTTTGTTAGTTCAAATATTATTCAATCATTTTTCAAATGCGATCTAAACACCGAAAATATTTTCAATCACATATCATCAAACACAAAAAAAACTAATCATTTTAAATGGAAAACGATTTCCAGAAAATATTTTCCAAAATGATACAATTTCCGCGAAACAAACGCACTCTCTCTTTTTTATGCTACTTCAACAATTCAAAACTTTGAGATTAAACTTGAAAAAAAAAATAGAAAGAACATTCGAAATGACATAGTTTATTTTGAAAAAGTAAATTAGATAACTCGAGGATATCCATTTAATTTACAATGTTGTGCCCTTATATATATATTCTGTCGTACTTGTTATTTCACTACATGACTAATTTTCATTTTATTTTAATATATTTGAAGCAAATTAGTTATATATATATTTATCTCAAAGTGAAATAGGAACACTATATTTTTTAATAATTGAAGTATAGCTTATAAAAATAATCAAGTAACTTCCATTTTAAAGATACATGTTATTGTAAATATGTCATTGTTGGTTGAAGCATTACCAATTTTATTCAAGTTATTGGATTTAGTGTATTAAAAAATTACCATAATCAAATAAATTCACTTGGTTTGAGAAATGTATAAATTTTAATAAAGTCATAGCTATTTATAACGTACTTTATTAATTTTTATTCCAACTATGAAGAAACTAAATGGAATGAGCAACTCGACTGGAAAAAAAATGGAATAAGCAACTAATACTTTAATATGACATAAATATCTTATCTCAAACTTACAATAAAATGTTTAAATAAAGCAAGATCCATTCTTGATTTATTTAAAACAGAGAATATTCTACTTTCTGAACAGACTTATTTCACATATTAATTTCATCGTTGTAGGCTCAACCTTTTATTATTATTATTTATGTTCCACATGCTTAGGAAATACAGAATTATAAAATCTTTTTCTCGTAACCTATTGATTTTAGACCTTCACAAAACATGATGTTCTTATAGAAAACTCCATATATAATTAATAAATAAATCCGAGCTTTTCCCATACAGAATTATCAACAATCCGACCATTCGGATAGGGCTTAAGTCGATTAATAAATGATCCGGCTTAAATTGATCTATTTTATTTATATTAATCTAATTTTATACAAATATCAATTTTAAACTTTATGCCACGTCAGCATTTCAGCGGAAATATCTCTGTTGCATTTTTCTCCTCATTCCTCTGCTCGTCCAAACGTAGTGCGACTCCGGCCGGCGAAAAGTTGAGCGGGTCGGGCGGGAGCGGCGTCGTCGACGACCAGAAGCCGCCGTCGGCCAGCGGATCAGTCCCCAAACCACCGCGGTTCTAAGCACCGCCGAAGCGGTCCGTCTCTCTCCCTCTCCGTTCCCGGCTTCGCGAAACCCTAGAAACCCATTGATTCCCGGAATCCCGAGAGCCGATCGACCACCGTCGGAGAGCCGGCCGGAAGCCGAACCGCACGGTGGCTTCCTGTTGAAACGTCGCGGGATGAGTTGAGAGGGGGCGGACGGTTGAGCCGACGGCGATTCCCCGTGGCATCCGGCGGAAGCTCCAAATTCACCTCCAATGTCGGTCCTCCGCCTGTAGCCTGGCCGCAGCTTCGACGCGAAAGCTGCGTTCGCGCTCAATCTCTCTTCACGTAAGTGACTCTTTTACGAAGATAGTGTAGGCTGGGGGAGTTATCAGATTCCATGCCTTACCTGGAATGGTTGAGATAGATATGATCAGGTCGATGTCGAAGTGCTCTGTTTATCCTTCCACTGACGAATGAGTGAGACAAACCCAGATAACTATAAATCGACCTCGATGATCGGGTCAGAAACTGAAAATTCAGCTTTCATGGTTGTGGCAGTTCTGTATCTGCATTTCCTGTGAACTGCCTAGAATTGGGGATTAGGTGAAACTTCAAGCTCTGTTGCTGCATTGGACAGCCAGGGTATTAGAGAAAGTCGGATAATATTTTGCATATTATGCGTTTCGAGCAGTCGATGACATGGGACTTCGTGACAAGAAGGGTTCAGAGAGTTACTTGTTATGCTGGCATAAGGGGTGTGGCCACGAGTTTGGCTTCATTGCAGTGCCTTGAGCTTCCCGGCATCTTTTCTTGCCCTTTTTCTTTGGTTCAAGTGAGAGTTTGACTTTACTTTTGTCGTCTTCATTGACCCAAAGAACTATGTATGGGAGATGGGGAATTGAAATCTCTGCATGGGGCATTCTTTTTGTAGTATCTCCCGTAGTCTAGGTTATTCTGGGGGTGGCAAAATGCAAAAAGAGTTTTCATCCTTTGATCTTCACTGTTTTTCTTCGATACATTTTCCCTCCCCTTTGCTATAAGCTTTTGATACATTTAGATGTATGACTGTGAACCTGTCCTAGTTCAGCACTTTTTAGCATTTTTTACCCTGGCATTTTAGAATCGTCTTGGGGGGAAAAAGGAAAGAGATAAACCTGCCCGTACATTGTTAGTGTGGAAATCCCGAGGTCTTTCCAATCCAAGGTTTAAGCCTATGAAAGAACAATCCCTTGCAAGTTGATTGCCAGACTTGCATCAATCTGCTTAGCCAAAACCTTGGTCGCTTGAAACCCCATATCATAGGTATTGACAGGGAAATCACATAGTAATTACTTATGTATATGTGACCACTGGTTTGGTTAAAAACCTTGGGGACTCCTAGATTTAAGGGTTCAGGTGCATGTGCAGGAGTGATTGTTTATTACCCACAATGCTTTTTGGAGACCATGTTCACTGGGTATTGGCTGGGCATGCAATTTGTTAAATAATTTCTGAAAATCTTTAGAAACTTTAGCTGTTGAGAATAATGAAATCCCAGCAGGTCTTTATTTATCCTTTGTTTTTCTTTGATCATGATATATTCCATTGTTTTATTACTCGTGTCAGGAAAAAGCTTCTTTTTTCCTTTCTCACATAATTGGAAAAGTTAAAGTTGGTTAATAAGCAAGAGGTTGATGGTTCCTATCAAAAGATTTTGGTTGGCATAAATATGAATAATATCACTTTGATGGATAGCGAGGGAAAGAGACAAGGACGGATTTTAGTGTGTGGGGGCACTTGCCCTCACTGAGCTCTCCAAAAATTACCATGATATATGGTTTATTTATAAGTATATCATGACTTTTGTTATGTTGCCCACTCTTGGCCTGTTCTTTTTCTTTAAGCATGACTTTTAGTGGGCTGTTATTTTCATTTGAAAATGTAAACTTAGACACTTAGCCCACTGGCCCCACCCATATCCTGAAGGAAAACTGTTAGAAGTCAAAATGCAAATATAGGGGAATTTTGAGTCCAAAGAAAGAGGACAAACCCTAGCACTTGACAGCTTTTTTTTATTGTGAGTAATGCTTGGATACCAAAGTTATTTTGCCAAGTCGTGTGCACTCCCTTAATGATTACATAAGTTACACCCATTTAAACATCTAAATTGAATCTGTCACATAACTTTGTAAACCTATTTAAGAAGCGGATTTTAGTGTGTCTAACATTATTCGTCTTGTTTTTACCTAAAATATTGCAAAACTGTTGCAACGATGAGAGTTGAGAAGAAGACAAGGTTGAAGATGAATTCCGGTTCTTGTCTATTTAAGACGTTCAAGCAAAAGAAAATCAGGGATTCTTTTAGGTGCAAAGCACCACTTAAGTTTTATACTCTTTAGATATTTCGTTGACTCTCATCTTTGGTTTCAATGATTTTTTATACCAAAAGTGGATTATTTTATAGGATTATCACCTTTTGATTTATTGAAAAGTACCTGTTTGAATGTTCTCTATGCTTCTTAAGTGAGGAAATATAAGAAATTTTGATTGATTGAACAGAGGAGTTAAAACAAAAATCTTTTTGCTCTTTTCATTTGCTTATAATTGGTGATTACAATGTATAAACTCATAATTTACTAACTTAGAACTTTAATCCAAGAAAGTCTTTGTCCAAAATCAATTAACACAATGATTATATCAGTAATATCTTTAATGATGGCTATTCATGCTCTTGTTGAAAGAAAATGTAATTTGGACACATAAGATACTTATTCTTCTTTCAAATGTTAATGTGGTATAAAAACTTAATAAGTGTCTGTTTATATCCCTCAAGTTTTGTGCCCGGTGATACATTGTTCTAGATCTGTCCCCGGAAAGAGAGCTATGAATAATTTAAACCACATCTTTTAGAGTGGAAAATGTACATGTGTTTGGGGAAAATAAAATGCTTGAACATGCGTTTAATCGTACAATAGAGTGTTGGTATAGATTCATGCAGGATCAGACTATAAATGTGCTTATACAAGCAAAAGTCAAATGCATAATTATGTATTTAAACTAAGAACTGAGAGTATAGGTGTTGTGGCAAGAGTGACCAGGATACAGATATATATATGCATGTGTAGAGATATATAGATATATATATTAGCAAACTAAAAACATATATCCGTGCACTTTGATATGATTGGTGGGCATGTAACCAAGCTTGATTTAAGCAAATTCAATTTTCTAGTGTGTGAATGTGTTGGGTGATGAAGAATTAATCATGTGAGCATCTAAATAAGCTCAAATAAAGTGCTTATAGGGATTTCTAGTGACGGGGCACTGTTATTATGGAGAATGACAGACTTGTGAGCTTGAACTTGAATCAAATATTGAGGTGTGAGCAACCAACTTATTTCCTACTCGAACTAGTGGCCACCATTTTACTGAGTCATTGATAGTTTAATGTTATCATAATGTAGTCTTTTGGATGTAGTCTGCCATGATCAATCAGGCTAATTTTTCTTCAGTTAATTGACCTTCAGAACATTAACAATGTTTTCTGCACAGGTCGCTTTGCCTTTGAGCTTGTATGCAAATGTTTCTCCAATACGTTTAAGATGGAAGAAGTTCATCTAAATAGTGAGCCTCTTTTTGATGACGACAATGAATATGAGTTTGAGGAAGATGCAAATGCTATTGATAATGGAGGTGAAGTTAGCAATGCACAACCAAAGAAAGGACACTCACCACCTACTGTGGGGTTGGAGTTTGATTCTTTTGATCAAGCTTATGATTTCTATAATATGTATGGAAAGGAACAGGGTTTTGGAATCAGAGTAAGCAATTCTTGGTTTAGGTCAAAGAGGAAAGAGCGTTATAGAGCAAAACTAAGCTGCAGTAGTGCAGGCTTCAAGAAAAAAAGTGAAGCCAACAACCCTAGGCCTGAAACAAGGACCGGATGTCCTGCAATGATAGTGATTAGGCTTGTGGACTCTGATAGGTGGAGAATAGTTGAAGTTCAGCTTGAGCACAACCATAAGGTTAGCCCAGAAATCAAGCGCTTCTACAAGTCACATAAAAAGATGATTATTGCTGCCAAAAAAGCACAAACACCTTCAGAGCCTGTTGCGCGCATGCATATTATAAAGTTGTATCGGCCAGCTGCTATTGATTCTGGATGTAATGGCTACTTGAGTATCAGTAGGGGTGATGGAATCGATTCAGTTGATCACGCCAAACATTTAGAGCTTAAAGAGGGAGATGCCCATGCATTATATAACTACTTTTGTCGCATGAAGTTGACCAATCCAAATTTCTTTTATTTGATGGATATTGATGATGATGGGCATTTGAGAAATGTGTTTTGGGCTGATGCCAGGTCTAGGGCTGACTATGCTTACTTTTCAGACGCGGTTGCTGTTGATTCCATGTGCTTGGCAAGCAAATTTGAGATTCCCTTGATATCCTTCATTGGCATCAATCATCATGGACAGTCGGTTTTGTTGGGTTGTGGCTTCATTGGACATGAATCAGTCGAGCACTTTGTTTGGATATTTCGGGCATGGTTGAGGTGCATGTTGGATCACCCTCCACAAGTTATATTTACAGACCAGTCCAAAGCCTTCCAAACTGCAGTTTCTGAGGTATTCCCAAAAGCTCATCATTGCTTTTGTGCATGGTATATAATGCAGAGAGTCCATGAAAAACTGGGAGGATTGAAGGGATATGAAGTAATCAAAAGACAGCTGAAGAGATCAGTCTTTAATTCTTTGAAAATAGCTGAATTTGAAACTTCTTGGGCTGAGATGATCCATAGACATGGACTTGGGGACAATAAATGGCTCCATTCTTTATATGAGGATAGGCAAATGTGGGTTCCTGTATACTTGAAGGATACATTCTTTGCAGGGATGATCCTTGTTCAAGAAAGTGAAAGCAAGAGTGCCTTTTTTGATGGTTATGTACATAAACATACGTCTTTCAAAGAATTCGTTGATAAATATGATCTAGTTTTGCATAGGAAGCACTTGAAAGAAGCCATGGCAGAACTGGAGTCCAGAAATTTGAACTGTGAGCTGAAAACAAGATGCAACTTTGAGGTGCAGCTCTCCAAGGTGTATACAAAAGAAATTTTCAAGAGATTCCAGTCTGAGGTTGAGGGGATGTACTCTTGCTTCAACACAAGGCAGATAAATGTCAACGGCTCAATCATAACATACATAGTAAAAGAACGAGTGGTAAATGGAAATGAAAAGGAGGTTAGAAATTATGAGGTCTTGTATGAGATGTCTCAAGTGGATATTCGATGCATATGCAGCTTGTTCAATTACAGAGGTTATCTTTGTCGCCATGCATTGAATGTTCTCAACTATAATGGTGTGGAGGAAATTCCAAGGCAATATATTCTTTCACGTTGGAGCAAGGATTACAAGAGACAACCACTTGAGATACCTCATGGTTCCAATGATCTTGATGTGCATAACCCAGCTTGGTGGCATAACAATCTGTACAGATGTGCCATTCCAATTGTGGAGGTAGGCGCTCGATCCAAAGACCACTATAAGATTACTTTGCACGAATTGGAGGAGTTATTGAATAAACTTGATCTTGTTGAGGACAACTTAAGTGCGCCAACAAATGTTTGAGTTTCCTCCTCAATGTAGTTGTCAGAAATGGAAGAAGACAAAAAATTAGACAAGTGGTAACGTCACCGACCTTGTATGTGTGTTAATCTACTTCCGGCATCTCCTCCATTCTCAATGCACATAAAAACGAAACATGGGGCTTAGACAAGTGGGCAGGTAAATCTTTTCCTGCATTTGTTAATTTTGGTTTGTGATTATTAGTCAATAATTTCTCCTGGATAGCATTTGAATGCCTTTAGCTGAGTGGCCTACTTTAAACTAGACCTGTAAATACACAAGATGATGCTTCTTATTCTTCTTGACATGGAACCAAATCGAAGCCTTTTTGTAAGCTCAGGTTGTGATTAAAATCTTTTTTCTACAGTGAAATAGTTTCATTTCTTGATTACAGAGGAGTCAAAGTACCCATGGATCCTTCAATAACTTCATTGTGATGTTTCCATTTTAAAATTGAAATGGAGTGAACATCATCTTTTCTTTTTCCATCTTCTTGACATTGAAGAAGATGTGAATACATGAAAATATAGCCACTTTTTCGATCCTTCAATTATTTCATTGTGATGTTTCCATTTGAAAATTGAAATGGAGTGAACGTCATCTGTTTTCTTCTTTTTGGGTCTCGTGCATCTGCTTGACAATGAAAAAGATATGAATATATGAAAAGGTGGCAACTTTTTCGCTTGTGTCAAGGAAATCATTTTCTTATGAGGTCAGTGGGTATTTCATGAATCTGGTGTTTTCCTACTTAAAGTGATTTTCTTTTTAACTCAATGAAAGGAGCCTTTGTGGCTCAATTGGTAGCAATTGTCTTGGAAAGGACTTGCTCATAGATTTAATTTAGCCGAATTTACTGGTGAACTTATACAGATTGTCGATGTTGAAGGAGAGGCTAATGAGCAGTTGAGAACTGAACAAGTTGACTTTGGTTTTTGGACTTGCCAAGACATTGAAACAGGCCTGCACACGAATGAATTTGTGAAGGTTCTGTATGCACTGCCTTTCACGTGGTATCCCGATGAATCTTACCAAGGAAGGATGCTGAAGTGACCGATCAATGGTGCCACCAGCACTTCACCTAGTAGTCATGAAGTGGAATTGGATATAGTATATTTTATTTTATTGGTCTCAGAGGAGCAAGAGTTTACAAGACCAGTTCTCAGTATGCTGAGGGAGGTCAATTAATTTGCAAAGGTTGACTGAGCAGCGCTTTTTCACCGGTTATGTGCAAGTGATGAAGAAATGTATGTTTACAGGACATGAGAAATATCAAGATCACCAATATGGTTAGATAAAAGCTACGTATCCCAAAAACTCAGTGAATCTAGGCAACCGACAACTGTCTTGAGGTATTAGTTTCTTGTTAATTCATGACTAGATATATGATTGCTGTAACATTGTGTTGATACTTCATGGCAGTTTTTAGTTTGACACTCTTTGTTTATGACAGTCTGAGATGAAGGCTGAGATGGATGGAGGTTTGCAAGATGAAAGAATCATCTGAACAAATTTTGGACATTTCAGCTCGAGTGGCTTCACATAGAGGAGGATATCACAGAGCTCACTTCTGAGAAAAAGGGCTCCTCAAGATCGTCTTCGTGGTGCTGATGGCTGAGGCACAACTGAAGACTTGTAAACTTGACAAATTGAAGGTATCTGTTACTTTTGCTTCTGTCTCTTAACTGATTAATTCTGAATCAAGTTATTTTGCTTGCTTTATATGTGCTTTCTTGAAAGTTGCATTTCATATTCAAGGGAGTAAAAGGTTTGGCCTTGTCATGATTTCCCTTTACTGAGACTCGAGATGTTGGATTTTGTTTAGATACTCTCTCTATATCTCTCTTCAAGAAGGAAAGTAGTATCCATTGCTGAGCTTTAATCTACGAACACATGGAAATTTTTTGGGAGACCAGTGTGCAGATGGATGGACTGGATTTATTTCATTTTTTTCCTGCTGTTTGTGTAAATCCTAATTGTCGTCTTTCTGACCAAAATATGTTCTATGGAACAGAAAGTAGTAAAGGAAAAAGAATGCTCTTGCAGAAAGGAAGAAGAGCTGAATTGGGGAGAGTGAAGAGATGAAGCGGCTTGTAACAGAGAATGCGGTCAGAGAAGATTCAGCTGCAACTCAAAGATCAGATTGGAAGACTGACCTGAACAGGGGGACAAACTGAAGGAGAAGAGGGCAAAGGACGCTGATGGAAGCAGAATTGCCGGCCTGCTAGGTCTTTTCCCATCACATAGTCTTACATATGCATTAGTATCCATTTGGGTTGTCCTGCTTATCTTTTGACGTGCTCAATAAATTTCAAAAGCCGGTTTCGCCTGAGTTGGTTTTTCCTTTCTGCAGCAATGAATCCACACCCTCGAGACTTCACTTGAAGAGGAAATGTCTACGCGCTCCACTTATAGTGCTGTTCTGAAGTGCTTTCAATGACACTGACGGAGACAATCTTGCGTGATCATTAATCCATGCCATTCAACAGCTCAAGGGCAGTCCACTCGATAGTCCTATCACGAGTTCCCATGCACTACCACCGCACGATCCTCGCTTGTATCTGACTGCGCCCTTTCCGGGACTCATCCCAGGAATGGGCTCATCAATGGTGCCATGATTCCCTGGTTCCGACCCAATTAACAGGTGAGCCCTTCGAGTGATGTGGGGGATGCCGCGAGACATGAGTTCGATATATTTACCCGATGCACGGGAAATTTAACGAGGAGGCACATTTTCCCTCATTTTAAGTAAGAAGTATTCTGTTATCGGAAGCATCGAGACATTTGGTAATGAAACTGAATGACATCAACATGATAACACGAACAAATCGTCAGTCCTAGTTGAATACGTCTATTCTTAACCCATCAATGTATCATATTTTTTTTACCCAAAAAAGGTGTCAAGTGATTTTATTTTGCTTGAAATGTCACCATTTTCTCAAATAAAATGCTAAAGTGACATTGTCGGTTTTAAAGAAAGCCTAACTTTACTAGCCTAACTTTACTAGCTGGCTAAGGACATTTTTTATATTTTTATTTTTTGTAATTTTCTTTCATTTTTTTAATCTTCTTTCATGTTTTCTATTTTTTCTTTCAAAAACTCAAAAAGAAAAAAGAGTCAAAAATTAAAAAAAGAAATAAATTACAGGCAAGGGGCTGGCAATCCTCCCTCGCTTGTGGTTGTTGCCCCATTGCTAGTATGGTGTTGCCCATAGTCCTTGCTAGAACTAGGAGAGGGTCGCGGCATGGTTCACGCATGGGGTTTTTTTTCAAGAAAATTCCAAATAAGAACTTGAAGTGGTTATGATTATTTCGAATAAGTGTCTAGCCTTGTCAGTTAGGAAAATATTCTGGCTAATCATAAATATTTTCATTCAAACACAATTTAAATTTAAATTAAATTAGATAAAAAAATTAAAATAAAAAATAAAAAAAGGAAAAATAGAGGCGAGAGGGCTTCCTCTCGCCTGTGGCCGTTGCCCCATCACTAGTGGGGTGGTGGCAATGGTCAATGCCTAGGTGAGGGCCGACAATCCTTGTCAACCTAAGGTGAGGGCTCGCAAGCCCTTGCTAGAAGCAAGAGAAAGCAACGATCCTCTCTCAGATCTAGACGAGAGTCGCCAATCGTTATGCAGCCTTGGTGAACCTCACCTAGTACCCCACATACTTGGGCAAGATTCGGGGGTGTTGAGTGAGGACAGGCGACCCTTACCTAGATTTGGGAGAGCGTCGGTATCCTCTCACTTTTGGTAAGAGCTTGCGACCCTCATCTAGGCGCCAACCATGGCGCGGGGCCCATGGACGAGAGGCCTCCCTTCAAACTATATATTCCCCTTTTTTGTCAGTTTTATTTTTTCGAGTTTGTCTTTTATGAAAAAAAAAAAATAGAAAAAAGAAAGTAAAAGGAAAAAAAATAAAAATTTAAAAAGGTGAAATTGCCATTGAGTTTAAGCTCTTCTTTGATATTGAAATGATTACTTCAGGCCATTATTTAAGAAATAGAGACATTTCAGATTCTTATTTGAAATTATGTCAACTTCAGACCTTATTTGAGAAAATGTAAGCACTTTGGGCTCTTATTTGAAACAATGTCCATTTAGACTCTTAAGTTAGAGGTGTCAAAATGAGTCATAAATCCATATTATGACTCATTTTTAGTTAAATGGGTTAAATATAGGTCAAGTAAAAATTAAATATGGATCATAAATTAGTTCAAAGTGGATTGTTCATAAACCCAAAACCTTTCTCCTCTCCTTTGTCCTCTCTCCTTCCATCCTCTTCCATCCCTTGTCCCCTCTCTCTTTCCTTTCTAAACTAGGTCGGCACCTCTGTTCTCTTTTCTTCCGTTGCCATCGTCTTTCTCCCTTTCCTTTCCAAATAGTGAGGTTGCCGGCGATTGCCATAGGCAAGCTCTGCCTCACTAAAGCGAGTAGTGAGGTCATCGGCCTTGGTAGAGCCAGAGTTTGCCAGCCTAAGGCGAGCCGCGAGCTCACTGGCCTTGACCGAGCTTGGGCTAGCCTAGATTGATGAGCCGCATGGTGAGCTCGCAGCACACCGGTTGCAATGGAGCTCGAGTCGGCGAGTTCAGGCTTGCCTAGATCAGCCAAGCCTCGAGTTTGCTGGCTTTGGCCGAGCTCGGGCTTGCTGGCCCATGTCTTGGGCGATTGCCGTCGACGGAGGAGCAAGGGGAAGAAGAAGGAAGAAAATATAGAAGAAGGAAAAAAGAAAAAGAAAATAAAGAAAATAAATAATAATAGATTCAAAATTTTTAAAAATAATTAAAAATTCAATTTTTTAAAAAATTAATTTTCAAGTATTTCAATTAAAGGATGTTCACATTTTTATTTTATTTATAATTTTTCATTATTTAATTTACATTTTTAATTTGATGTGAATGTTTTATTCAAGAAACTTATATGTAAAGAGTTTAAAATGAATTAAATAGGAGTGGATTTTCTTAAATTGAGTTAACTATTATTGTGTTATGGTAATATAGGCCGGGTTAGGTATGTGTTATCAAATGTATATTGATGAAAATGGGTCAAAACGGATTAAATGAGTCAATATGGGTCATATTATTTTTGACCCAACCCAAATCCTACCTGACCCACTCATTTGACACTCCTACCCTTAAATGGACCTTATTATTTGAGAAAATAAGGACACTTCAAGCCATTATTCAAAATTTTCCTGTTTTTCTCTTTATTAATTGTGTTTTTTATTTTTTTATTTTTTTTAAGTTTTATTCTTTTTTTTTAGTTTGTCTTTTTTATGGAAAAAAAAAAAAAAAAAAAAAAAAAAGGAAAGAACATTAAAAATATATATATATATATATATATATAAAGGATGGAAATGTCCTTCACTAATCGGTAAGATCAAGCCATTCTTTGAGATTGACATATCCACTTTAGGTCTTTATTTGAAATAAAATCTACTTCAAACTATTATTTAAGAAAATGATGGCACTTTAGACTATTATTCGAGATAAGGTTTACTTCATGCTCTTATTTGAGAAATTGATGGTATTTCGAGCCATTATTTGGAAGTTTCCCTAAAAGTAATGACTCCATGTATTAACACGTACAACTATATCTAGATAATAGAAATAAATGACATTTTAATAGTGGGTATGACGACTAAAAGGAAAGATATGTGACAAACTGATGCGGACGAAGGCATACGAAACCAAGACTCAGTCGTCCTCGCCTTCTTGTCCCTTAGGTGGCCGTGATGGATGAATCATAAGTGTATCGAATGAGGAAGGGAGAGAGGATCATAGTCTGCTTATCCTGGGTAGACCCATCCATCATAAGTCGCTATCGAAATATTAGCTTACACTAATTGTTTAACCAAATCAAGATGTATTAAACTCAACATGGCCGCATAATCATACTTGGGTTATCAAGTATTGTCTCATATGTTATTTACTTTAAGAACATCTTGTTTTTCACAAACTTAGATATTATACGGCTAATGTTAGTCCACCTTTACAAGAATTTCCAACAACATATTATATATAGTCTTTGAATTTTAAGGTGCTGATTTGTCGAACTCTCAAGAGGGTAAATTGACACAGTTGACAGCCTAATCGTTCATTTTATATGATTGGTGACCCCTAGTTGTTGTTACGCGAGTCCTCTTGTAACCAGAATCCGCCTGATTTCAGACCCCCATGATACATGAATCTAAAACAAAGAAAAAAACTGTCCAAATGCGAGTAAATAAAAGGATGGGGCAACTGGCATCAGCAATCCTCCTATGCGTTAAATGGGAGTTCCATAGCCGCGACCAGATGCTCTATTTGAGCCATAGTTACTGCTCATTTTGAGCAAGCCAGTCGCTGCGACTAACCACGGTGTCAATAGGAGTAGAGCCGGGATTATCCTACGTCATGGGTTGATCGAAATTGATTTGGGAGCATTTGGCTTAGTGCCATCAACAAACTCAACACTATTGATGGTGATGTAAGCCAAGGTAGAATCGGGGCATAACGTGATTCGATAGGTCTAGAAATAAATTGTCAATGGACAAGACTATCAATTATGAAATTGATTATGGAGTTGTCGACTCAGCATGTTATATGCTGGATTCAAGGCCAAAGAACAACCTATGGGTGTGAGGCTATTATGGGCAATTTTTATGGATATTTGATGAGCTTTTAAGATGGTTATCTTCTGGCCAAGATGAGAGCACGAGTATTGGAAGGCTGAAGGATCAAGAATGTAAGTTTCCATATCATTCAATGCATCTCTATGTTCCTATGAGTCTTTAATTTTATGTAAGTTTCAAGAGTCAAAGTTCTGAGTCCTTAGGTCTTTAATTACTTTCTAGTTCCTATGTTTTTTTATGTTTCAGTAGTTCCCTAGATGTCATCTCTCCTATAAATAGAAGAAGACTCCATTGTAACATAGACTAGACGATTTTGATGAATAAAAATACAAGATATTTTCCTCTATGCTAGCGAATATCTTTGGAGAGTGGATAACTCCTACTTCGGTCTTTCAATCCTTAGAGAATGAATTACTTCTCATTGGTAAGCCAAGGAACACTTTATCTTCGATTAGTGAATTTCCTTTAGAGCTTAGTGGTGAGCTTTTTCTATCATGAATTCCTTTATCCTTAATGGGTGGCTTATCCTTTAAGCCTTGGTAATGTACTTCGTCTATTCAAATCCTCATCCTAGAGTGGTGGCGTGTCCTTTAGACCTCAGTGGCGATCTTATTCTATTCTACATTTACATTTCACCCTTTGGTTATTATCCCCATACACACCATTCCTATATACTTCACCAGAAAATTTCCCCCGTTCCGAAATCACTTGTCCACGCATCCATCAGAAACAAAGTGCCTCTTTTCGCCAGTTGCAGATGAAAAACGGAAGCGAAGGGAACCCGGGCGACAATATCAATGTGGGTGGTCCAAGCATATAGGAGTGAATCTCATTTGAAGGTCCAGTCCTCGATTGGCTCAGCTCTCCACTGCAATCTCTCTTTAGCATGTGAAATCGATTTAAGGACCAATCCATAAGTTTCCTTTCCATTGTCTCCACGAGGTCCTTCTCCTTCATCCCTTTTTCAAAACTTATGACTTAATAAATCTGAAAATTGAGGGCTCAGAGCTTGAGTATCTAAAAATTATTGCAGGCATAGAAAATGTTTGATAACTGTCTTAAAGTCCAACGCCATATATATAATTGTCAACTATGTCGACAGGTTAGCAACATAATTGGGAGTACTCTGATATGCATTGAATATTTTTCTCTATTGAGTAAATCAAACGACATCCTCTTTATATCACCCTTTGCAAGTTGACTGTTGACTTAATTGAGCATTTTAAGTTCAAACGAGTTAGAACTATCAAACGAGGTTAATCTTGATTAAGTGTTGCACAATGAGATTATCAAACAAGTTATGAAAGATTTTTTCATAACTCAATGGCACAGACACATAGTCTCAACTATATGATGCTCATGAAACATCTCGCTAGCGCACGAATTGATTAAATTCAGGCCTTTTGTATGGAATTTAAGCTAGTGGCTTTCAATTCCAGAGATAAAAGAAGTTCAATCATTTAGGATTCGTTGTGATTATTGTAGCTAATTGGGAAGGAAATTACATAGATAACTCACTAACCATAATTTGCAAGTAATCGCTTCAAAATGGGAATCTATTTAGACTAATAGTGCAGTACAAGTATAATCTCCCTCATATTTGTTGCATTCGGTAAGGCTTTCGGAGAAAGTTTTTGGGAAAGTGCAAAACACTTTTATGAATGTTAAAATTGTTTTTCTCTATATGCAAGTAATGTTTGGTAAAGTGTAATTCAAAGATGTAATGGGAAGCAACTTTAGTTTAAATGCTATTTGGAAAAAAGCTACACTTACAAAAAAAAAAAAAAAAAACCTAAAACCTTTTTCGGCGGGGCTTAGGCAGCCAGCTAGCCTCACCTAAGGCTGCCAACAACCAAATTTGGACTTGTTGTGGCACTTTCAGAAATTCGAAAGTTTAGCAAGGGAAAATTGGGAGAAAAGAAAAAAATACACCAGCATTCCGAAAATGCTTAAAACCCAAAGTTTCCACGAACCTACCTTGGGCTCAGCGACTTTAGAGGACTTTGAAAATGCAATGCATTTCTTCGAAACTCTTCCTAAAAAATATTTGCCAAAGAGCTCGACTTTTGCCCAAGGTCCTTTAGATGCCCAAAGGCCGTTGGCAAAGCGGTTCCGGAAGAGGCCATTTAACAGATAAAAAAAAAAAAAACATACCAACCAAAAAGAAAACGAAAGATAAGCAGAGACTCTGCAGACGTACATTCCATTAAAGAAACTCCAAAGGCCGCCCCCACATGGAGGCTTCAACGTCATTTTTGATCACGTGCTTATACAATCAATGCAATCTCATTACATTTGCACCTAGAATCTGTCGAAGTACTCGTCAGGCCCTCATGCACGGGTTGTCGTTTTCCCAGGGATCCTCTCTGAAAGTTGGGTGGCCGCTTTGCCATCCGAACGTCAAGCATGGAAGAAAAGGCCAGCAACCCTTGAGCAAAAACTTGGCATATGTTTGTTAACATATCTATTTCTCAAAATTTCTGAGTTCTTCTGCTTCTTGGAATTGAAAAAGTAGAAATCTATTTGATAATATCAGCTAATTTTCCTAATTCCCGGAGTAGAAAAGTTGCTCGAAAGTAGAATTGGAATAAAAACAAGTGGTAAAATAAAGTTGTTTCTTATTCTCGGGAAATATTTTTGGAATAAGTCATTTTCTTTCTTTCTTCTTCCTCTTCTAATCGGTCGCGAGATCCTCGCCGGCCGCTAGCCACCACCCATTTCCACCGCCCAACGACTACCGAGAGGATGAAGAAGAAGAGAGGAAAAAAAGAAAATTTTCAAAAAATTATTAAAAAATTAACAAAAATTCTATGTCACAAAAAAATTTGTGGGTCGTACCAAGCTCAAACTTGTTCTAATTCTATTCTGAGAATAGAAAATTTGTGCAGTTACCGAAAGCATTTTTTTTGCTCGGAAACTGTTGCAGGGAATAGAAATAGAAAAAAACTATTTCCGAAAAGAAATTGTTCTCGAGAACACAGTGTTACCAAACGCACCCGGCGAATGCCTTTTAATCTCCGTGGCTTTGAATGTATTTCACCGTGCATGTGTAGTTTGTTCTTTGTCCGTTTGGTTTGAGCAATGAAATGGATCTGACCCAATGTTCTTGTGGGAAAACTCACCGCCTTGTTTGGGACGAATTGCAATGGATGATTACAGAATTATTTATCTCAGAGGGAAAAGGAACTTCTAAAACCCTAAGATGAAATGAATCTTCAAGAACATGATTGTGGGAAAACTCACCACCTTGTTTTGGGAGACCAGTGTGCAGATGGATGGACTGGATTTATTTCATTTTTTTCCTGCTGTTTGTGTAAATCCTAATTGTCGTCTTTCTGACCAAAATATGTTCAATGGAACAGAAAGTAGTAAAGGAAAAAGAATGCTCTCGCAGAAAGGAAGAAGAGCTGAATTGGGGAGAAAGTGAAGAGATGAAGCGGCTTGTAACAGAGAATGCAGTCAGAGAAGATTCGGCTGCAACTCGAAGATCAGATTGGAAGACTGACCTGAACAGGGGGACAAACTGAAGGAGAAGAGGGCAAAGGACGCTGATGGAAGCAGAATTGCCGGCCTGCTAGGTCTTTTCCCATCACATAGTCTTGCATCTGCATTAGTATCCATGTGGGTTGTCCTGCTTATCTTTTGACGTGCTCAACAAATTTCAAAAGCCGGTTTCGCCTGAGTTGGTTTTTCCTTTCTGCAGCAATGAATCCACACCCTCGAGACTTCACTTGAAGAGGAAATGTCTACGCGCTCCACTTATAGTGTGTTCTGAAGTGCTTTCAATGACAGAGACGGAGACAATCTTGCGTGATCATGAATCCATGCCATTCAACAGGTCAGGGTTAGTCCACTCGATAGTCCTATTGCGAGTTCCCATGCACTACCACTGCACGATCCTCACTTGTATCTGACTGCGCCCTTTCCGATGGTGCCGGGACTCATCCCAGGAATGGGCTCATCGATGGTGCCATGATTCCCTGGTTCCGACCCAGTTCACAGGTGAGCCCTTCGAGTGATGTGGGGGATGCCGCGAGACATAAGTTCAATATATTTACCCAATGCACAGGAAATTTAACGAGAAGGCACATTTTCCCTCATTTTAACTGGAAAGTATTTTGTAATCGGGAGCATCGAGACATTTGGTAATGAAATTGAATGACATAAACATGATAACACGAACAAATCGTCAGTCCTAGTTGAATACGTCTATTCTTAACCCTTCAATGTATCATATTTTTTTTACCCAAAAAAGGGAAAATTCCAAATAAAGGTGTCAAGTGATTTTATTTTCTTAAATAAGGGAGTAAAGTAATAAATGCTTGAAGTGTCACCATTTTCTCAAATAAAATTTTAAAGTGACAATGTCTGTTTTAAAGAGAGCCTAACTTTACTAGCTGGCCAAGGACATTTTTTATATTTTTATTTTTTGTAATTTTCTTTCATTTTTTTAATCTTCTTTCATTTTTTCTATTTTTTCTTTCAAAAACCTCAAAAAAAAAAGTCAAAAATTTTAAAAAGAAATAAATTACAGGCAAGGGGCTGGCAGTCCTCCCTCGCTTGTGGTTGTTGCCCCTTTGCTAGTAGGGTGTTGCCCATAGTCCTTGCCAAGACTAGGAGAGGGTTGTGGCATGGTTCACACATGGGGTTTTTTACAAGAAAATTACAAATAAGAGTTTGAAGTGGTTATATTAGTTTTAAAGAAGGATTGAAGTGGTCATGATTATTTTAAATAAGTGCCTAGCCTTGTCAGTTGGCAAAACTAATCAGGAATATTTTCATTTAAACACAATTTAAATTTAAATTAAATTAGATTAAAAAAAAAGAAGGAAAAATAGAGACAAGAGGGCTTCCTCTTGCCTGTGGCCGTTGCCCCATAACTAGTGGGGTGGTGGCAATAGCCGATGCCTAAGTGAGGGCTGGCAACCCTCATCAACCAAAGGTGAGGGCCCGCAAGCCCTTGCTAGAAGCAAGTGAAAGCGACGATCCTCTCCCAAATCTAGGCAAGGGTCGCCCGTCCTTATGCAACCCTAGCAAACCTCACCTACTACCCCACATACCTGAGCAAGATTCGGGGGTGTTGAGTGAGGATGGGCGACACTCACCCAGATTTGGGAGAGCGTTGGTACCCTCTCACTTTTGGTAAGAGCTTATGGGCCCTCATCTAGGCGCCAGCCATGGTGTGGCATCCATGGACAAGATGCCTCCCTTTGAACTATATATTCCCTTTTTCTCAGTTTTAATTTTTGAGTTCGTCTTTTATGAAAAGAAAAAAAAATAGAAAAAGGAAAGAAAAAGGAAAAAAATAAAAATTTAAAAAGAAGAAATTGCCCTTGAGTTCAAGCTCTTCTTTGAAATTGAAATGATTATTTTAGGCCATTATTTAAGAAAATGAGAGCATTTCAGATTCTTATTTGAAATTATGTCCATTTCAGACCCTTAATTGAGAAAATGTGGGCACTCTGGGCCCTTATTTGAAACAATGTCCATTTCAGGCCCTTAAGTTAGAGGTGTTAAAATGAGTTATAAATTCATATTATGACTCAGTTTTAGTTAAATGGATCAAATATGGGTCAAGTGGAAATTAAATATGGATCCTAAATGGGTCTTAGAATGTAAAGTTAAAAAATAAATGGGTTCAAAGTGGGTTATTCAGAAACCCAAAACCTTTCTCCTCTCCTCTCCTCTATCCTCTCTCCTTCCATCCCCTTCCATCCCTTGTCCCCTCTCTCTTTCCTTTTTGAACTAGGTCAGCACCTCTGTTCTCTTTTCTTTCGTCGCCGTCGTCTTTCTCCCTTTCCTTTATGAATAATGAGGTCACGGGCGACTGCCATAGGCAAGCTGTGCCTCACTAGGATCGGGTGAGCAATGAGGTCGTTGGCCTTGGTAGAAATGGAGCTTGCCAGCTTGAGGTGAGCTGTGAGCTCGTTGGCCTTAATCGAGCTTGGGCTAACCTGGATTAATGAGCCACGTGGTGAGCTCACAAGCACACGCCGATCGTGATGGAGTTCAGGTCGGCGAATTCAGGCTCGCTTGGATCGACCGAGCCTCGAGTTTGTTGGCCTTGGCTGAGGTCGGGCTTGTTGGCCCATGTCTTGGGTGATCGCTGCAAACGGAGGAGCAAGGGGAAGAAGAAGGAAGAAAAGAAGAAAAGAAGAAAAAAAAAAAAGAAAACAAATAATAATAAATTCAAAGTTTTTAAAAATTATTTTTAAAGTATTTTAATTTAAATATGTTCACATTTTTATTTTATTTATAATTTTTTATTATTTAATTTACATATTAAATTTGATATAAATGTTTTATTCAAGAAACTTATATGTAAAGAGTTTAAAATGGATTAAATAGGAGTGGATTTTCTTAAATTAAGTTAAATATTATTGTGTTATAGTAATATGGGTCAGGTTGGGTATATGTTATCAAATGTACATTGATGAAAATTGGTCAAAACGGATTAAATGAGTCAATATGAGTCATATCATTTTTGGCCCAACTCAAATTTGACTCGACCCACTCATTTGACACCCCTACCCTTAAGTGGATCTTATTATTTGAGAAAATAAGGATGTTTCAAGCCATTATTCGAAATTTTCCTATTTTTCTCTTTCTTGATTGTGTTTTTTATTCTTTTTTTTTTTAGTTTGTCTTTTTTTATGGAAAAAAAAAAAAAAAAAAAGGAAAAAAGAAAGAAAAAAAAAGGAAAGAACATTAAAATATATATATAAATGATGGAAATGTCCTTGACTAATCGGTAAGATTAAGGCTTTCTTTGAGATTGATATAGCCACTTTAGACTTTTATTTAAAATAAAATCTACTTTAGATCCTTATTTAAGAAAATGATGACACTTTATACTATTATTCGAGATAAGGTTTACTTTATGCTCTTATTTTAGAAATGGATGGCATTTCGAGCCATTATTTGAAAGTTTCCCTAAAAGTAATGACTCCATGTATTAACACGTACAACTATCTCTAGATAATAGAAATAAATGACATTTAGATAGTGGGTATGACGACGAAAAGGAAAGATATGTGACAAAGTGATCGAAACCAAGACTCAGTCGTCCTCGCCTTCTTGTCCCTTAGATGGCCGTGATGGATGAAATCATAAGTGTATCGAATGAGGAAGGGAGAGAGGATCATAATCTGCTTATCCTGGGTAGACCCATCCATCATAAGTCGCTATCGAAATATTAGCTTACACTAATTGTTTAACCAAATCAAGATGTATTAAACTCAACATGGTCACATAATCATACTTGGGTTATCAAGTATTGTCTCATATGTTATTTACTTTAAGAACATCTTGTTGTTTTTCACAAACTTGATATTATACGGCTAATGTTAGTCCACCTTTACAAGAATTTCCAACAACATATTATATGTAGTCTTTGAATTTTAAGGTGCTGATTTGTCGAACTCTCAAGAGGGTAAATTGACACAGTTGACAGCCTAATCGTTCATTTTATATGATTGGTGACCCCTAGTTGTTGTTACGCGAGTCCTCTTGTCACCAGAATCCGCCTGATTTTAGACCCCCATGATACATGAATCTAAGACAAAGAAAAAACTGTCCAAATGCGAGTAAATAAAAGGACGGAGCAAATGGCATCGGCAATCCTCCTATGCGTTAAATGGGAGTTCCATAGCCGCGACCAGATGCTCTATTTGAGCCATACTTACTGCTCATTTTGAGCGAGCCAGTCGCTGCCACTAACCACGGTGTCAATAGGAGTAGAGCCGAGATTATCCTACGTCATGGCTTGAACGAAATTGATGTGGGAGCATTTGGCTTAGTGCCATCAACAAACTCAACACTATCGATGGTGATGTAAGCCAAGGTAGAATTGGGGCATAACGTAATTCGATAGGTCTAGAAATAAATTATCAATGGACAAGACTATCGATTATGAAATTGATTATGGAGTTGTCGATTCACCATATTATATGCTGGATTCAAGGCCAAAGAACAACCTATGGATGTGAGGCTAGTATGGGCAATTTTTATGGATATTTGATGAGCTTTTAAGATGGTTATCTTCTGGCCAAGATGAGAGCATGAATATTGGAAGGCTGAAGGATCAAGAATGCAAGTTTCCATATCATTCAATGCATCTCTAAGTTCCTATGAGTCTTTAATTTTATGTAAGTTTGCAGAGCCAAAGTGCTAAGTCCCTAGGTCTTTAATTACTTTCTAGTTCTCATGTTTTTAATGTTTCAGTAGTTTCTTAGATATCATCTCTCTTATAAATAGAAGGAGACTCTCTATTTTAACGTAGACTAGACGATTTTGATGAATAAAAATACAAGAGATTTTCCTCTATGCCATCGAATATCTTTGAAGAGTGGATAACTCCTATTTTAATTTCTCTATCCTTAGAGAGTGAATTACTCCTCGTTGGTAAGCCAAGAAATACTTTATCTTCGATTGGTGAATTTCCTTTAAGGCTTAGTGGTGAGCTTTTCCTATCATGAATTCATTTATCCTTAATGGGTGGCTTATCCTTTAAGCCTTGGTAATGAACTCCGTCTATTCGAATCCTCAATCTCTAGTGGTGGCGTGTCCTTTAGACCTCGGTGGCGATCATATTCTATCCTACATTTGCATTTCATCCTTTGGTTATTATCCCCATACACACCATTCCTATATGAAAATTTCCCCGGTTCCGAAATCACTTGTCCACGCATCCATCAGAAACAAAGTGCCTCTTTTCGCCAGTTGCAGATGAAAAACGGAAGCAAAGGGAACCCGGGCGACAAGATCAATGTGGGTGGTCCAGGCATATAGGAGTGAATCTCATTTTGAAGGTCCAGTCCTCGTCTCTCCACTACAATCTCTCTTTAGCATGTGAAATCGATTAACGACCAATCCATTAGTTTCCTTTCCATTGTCTCCACGAGGTCCTTCTCCTTCATCCCTTTTTTCAAAACTTATGACTTAATAAATCTGAAAATTGAGGGCTCAGAGCTTGAGTATCTAAAAATTATTGCAGGCATAGAAAATGTTTGATAACTGTCTTAAAGTCCAACGCCATATATATAATTGTCACCTATGTCGACAGGTTAGCAACATAATTGGGAATACTCTGATATGCATTGAATATTTTTCTCTATTGAGTAAATCAAACGACATCCTCTTTATATCACCCTTTGCAAGTTGACTGTTGACTTAATTGAGCATTTTAAGTTCAAACGAGTTAGAACTGTCAAACGAGGTTAATCTTGATTAAGTGTTGCACAATGAGATTATCAAACAAGTTATGAAAGATTTTTTCATAACTCAAGGGCACAGACACATAGTCTCGACTATATGATGCTCATGAAACATCTTGCTAGTGCACGAATTGATTAAATTTAGGCATTTTGTATGGAATTTAAGCTAGTTGCTTTCGATTCCAGAGCTAAAAGAAGTTCAATCATTTAGGATTCGTTGTGATTATTGTAGCTAATTGGGAAGGAAATTACATAGATAACTCACTAACCATAATTTGCAAGTAATCGCTTCAAATTGGGAATCTATTTAAACTAATAGTGCAGTACAAGTATAATCTCCCTCATATTTATTGCATTCAGTAAGGCTTTCGGAGAAAGTTTTTGGGAAAATGCAAAACACTTTTATGAATGTTGTTTTTCTCTATATGCAAGTAATGTTTGGTAAAGTGTAATTCAAAGATGTAATAGGAAGCAACTTTAGTTTAAATGCTATTTGGAAAAAAGCTACACTTACAAAAAAAAAAAAAAAACCTCAAACCTTTTTCGGCGGGGCTTAGGCAGCCAGCTAGCCTCACCTAAGCCTGCCAACAACCAAATTTGGACTTGTTGTGGCACTTTCAGAAATTCGAAAGTTTAGCAAAGGGAAAATTGGGAGAAAAGAAAAAAATACATCAGCATTCCAAAAATGCTTAAAATTCAAAGTTTCCACAAACCTACTTTGGGCTAAGCAACTTTAGAGGACTTTGAAAATGCAATGCATTTCTTCGAAACTCTTCCTAAAAAATATTTGCCAAAGAGCTTGACTTTTGCCCAAGGCCCTTTAGATGGCCAGAGGCCTTTGGCAAAGCGGTTCCGGAAGAGGCCATTTAACAGATAAATAAATAAAAAGAAACATACCAACCAAAAAAGAAAAAAAGCAAAAAGAAAACGAAAGATGAACAGAGAAACTCTGTAGGCGTACATTCCATTAAAGGAACTCGCAGGGCCGCCCCCACATGGAGGCTTCAACGTCATTTTTGACCACGTGCTCATTACAATCAATGCAATCTCACTACATTTCCAGTTAGTATCTGTCGAAGCACTCGTCTGGTCGGACTCATGCACGGGCTGTCGTTTTCCCAGGGAGCCTCTCTGAAAGTTAGGTGGCCGCTTTGCCATCCGAACGTCAAGCATGGAAGAAAAGGCCAGCAACCATTGAGCAAAAATTTAGGCTGTGCATGATAATCATTCTATTTTTATTTCTAGAACATATTTTTATTTCTGATCTGTTTCTGGAATAGAAATTCGTTTGGTAAAATAATTTTATTTTTTTATTTCTAGAATAGAAATCAGAAATTGTTTCTCTCTTTCTTACTTCTCACCTGAAGGAGTTTCTTGCCATCCGCTGCTCACCACCACCACCACTACCGCCGCCCGCCGCCGCAGCTCGCCGATCGTCGCCGCCCCAACCATTGCCACCGCCATTCGGGAAAGTGAAATTTTATTGATTTAGAAATTTTTTGTTGTTATCAAACGCGTTTTTTGGTTCAGAAACTCATCCAGAAATAGAAATAGATTTTCTATTTCAGAAATCAATTTTTGGCCAGAAATGTTATTATTTGCGCCTTAGCATATGTACATTAACGTATCTATTTCTCAAAATTTCCAAGTTCTTATGTTTCTTGGAAATGAAAAAGTAGAAATCTATTTGATAATGTTAGCTAATTTTTATATTTTCCGGAGTAGAAATGTTGCTCAAAAATAGATTTGGAATAAAAATGAGTGGTAAAAAAAAATTGCTTCTTATTCTTGGGAAATTTTTTTGGAATAAGTATTTTTCTTTCTTCTTCCTCTTCTAATCGGCAGCGAAATCCTTACCAGCCGCCAGCCACCACCCATTGCCGCCACTGACGACTACTGAGAGGATGAAGAAGAAGAGAGGTAAAAAAAGAAAATTTTCAAAAAATTATTAAAAAATTAACAGAAATTCTACCTCACAAAAAATTTTTGTGGCTCGTACCAAGCTCAAACCTGTTCTAATTCTATTTCGAGAATAGAAATTTTGTGCAGTTACCAAACACATTTTATTGTAGGGAATAGAAATAGAAAAAAACTATTTCTGAAAAGAAATTGTTTTCGAGAACACAATGTTACCAAACGCACCAGCGAATGTCTTTTAATCTCAGTGGTTTTGAATGCATTCCACCGTGCATGTGCAGTTTGTTCTTTGTCCGTTTGGTTTAAGCAATGAAATGGATTTGACCCAGTGTTCTTGTGGGAAAACCCACTACCTTGATTGGGACGAATTGCAATGGATGATTACAGAATTATTTATCTCAGAGGGAAAAGGAACTTCTAAAACCCTAAGATGAAATGAATCTTCAAGACCATGATTGATTGATTATTGCTGAGACCAACTCCTCCAACGACTAGACAACAGCTCTCTCAGCTTTAGGTAGATCAACTATTCTTTCCTGATAGAGCAAAGTTCGCGTCATTCGTGCCGCCCCCTCCTGCCCATTTCTCGTCGTCGGATTCGAATAGCGACGCCAGCGACTGGAATGCCGAGACCGAGTCGTCTCGGATGTGTAAGCCGGCGTTCAGATCCTTCTCCGCCTCCTCAGGCGGCACGAGATGCTGATTCAAGTAGGACGGGTACTTGCTCTCTCGCTCCCCGTCGTGGACGTAACCATTTTGGTCCGTGCCGAGCTTGGAGAAATCCGAGTCGAGGATCTGGCAAATGTCGTCCACATTGAAATCAATCATGAAGTCCGGCGACTCCTCCTCCGAGTTGAACGATAACGACCCGTCACTCATATCCGAGTCCGAAAGGATTCGCTTCAGCAGGGCATTGCCATCTGGGGATGGTCCCAGTTCTGCATTAATAGCATTCTGCTGAGCAACTTGTGGCTCTAGATTGGCAACCCCACGGATGTTGCTTTCCGGCAACCTCTCCTGTTCCAGCTCTCGCTGCGACGTCGCGTGAGGTTGGACTGTCGGCTCTCTTTGCAAACAGTGGAGTTGGACTGATCTCGACGCCTCGGGCTTCTTAGCCAAGTTGGTGTTCCAATAGTTCTTTATCTCGTTGTCTGTACGCCCTGGAAGTCTTCCAGCGATCAACGACCACCTACGCGATCAAAGATTCGGTTAGCTTATTGTCGTCCAGCTAGGTTTTCCTAATGCTAGAGCTATCAGCTTAAATAAAGAAAAGGACAGGTGATCTTTACCTGTTGCCCAACAGCTTGTGAAGCCGGATAATTAGTTCTTCTTCGTCAGGCGAGATGTTCCCTCTCTTAATGTCGGGCCTCAGGTAATTCATCCAGCGCAGCCTGCAGCTCTTGCCGCATCTTCTTAGACCTTCACGAGAATCGCGGGAAAGTTATAAAAACACCGAAGAAGCACGATCACCCTGATTCTACCTAATCAAGCTTTCATCTAATTCGTCCCGAAACACGGCGTTTAAGCAGATACACTATTGGAGGATAGATATCTGGAAAGACTAGACAAGTCCCACAAGAAGATGACAAATGCAATCCGCTGTTGCACAAAGGGAGAAACAGTCCTACCTGCCAAAATGATAGGACGTAATGGAAGGCCAAAGGCAGCACCAAAGTGATTGACATTAAAGAACCTTAAAGCAGAAAGAGGCCCTAAAAACCAAGTCTTGACCATACTTTTCCACCAGGAACAGTGGCAGGCATCGTAATTCTTCCCTTTTGAATTATTGCGGTACGGTTTCAGGAGTATAAACTCTCCCCATCAAAGGTTAGCAGCAACTCGAGAAGATCGAGGAGGCCGGGTGTGCGGTCGTGGTCGTGGTCGTCGGCTGTCGTTCACAAGCCTGTTCGAGCTATAATACTATTTCACACGACCAAACGCGAGCAAAACGTTTTTGCTCCTCAGGACGAATTGCCTAGGACAGTAATTCCGATTGCTCGGAGCAACTGCCGCGACAAAAACGCACGTGCTTTCTTCGATATCGAACACCAACTACCATGGCTATGGAGAGGACATACAGACCCGGAAGCGAACCGGGGCACGCAGTCGGCTCCCCGTGCATGAATCGGGAGAGAAAGTATCTTTACCAGTTTCCCGGGAGAGCCGGCTCCATTTGCCTTCGCCGTGGAGCTTGACGTAGTCCATCAGGATCTTGTCCTCGGCGGCCGTCCACGCCCCTTTGTTGAGCCCGTCCTTGTCGCACCTCGGGCTCCTCCCCATGTCTCCAAGCTTCGCTCGCTCAGCCCGTCAGACTCTCCCTCCCTCTTCCCTACCTGAATTCTTGCATGCACGTCTGCAGGAAAGAGAAAGAGCGAGAGAGGGAGAGAGAGAAGAAGGAGTCGAATGGAGAGGGCGTGACGATTGCGGGCGATGCCTGGCATTTAAAAGGAAGGGGTCGATGGTGCAGTCCGGGGTCATTGTCAGGCGCACATCAATCACTATGCCACGCCCACAACGTGCCCGATTTGGATGCTCCTCCTCCGGTCCGTGATCATGTGACCCGCAGGCTCTCAACTTGCCCGCAGGCTCTCAACGTGCTCTTTTTCCAAGCCTTTCTTTTCTCACCCTTTCCCTCTGTTTGTTTTCTCTTCTTTTGGTACAACTTCCAGCCCGCCCTCCTTCTCTTTCTTCTTTATCAAGGGAAAAAGCCATTAAAAATCCCAAATTTTACCCATTACAAATTAATTTTTATAACACTAAAAACCCTCAAATTTATATTTATGTGACCGATTTCTTCTAAATTTATACAGTGTCACACATTTACCCTCTATAACCCAAAAACTCCAAATTTTACCCACTATAACACATTTATTTTAAACTATTTTTTATAACATTAAAAACCCTAAACTTTTACCTGCGTTACACATATATCTCAAACTTTTTTTATGACACAAAAACCTCCAAAATTTTACCTTTGTGGCATGTTTACCCAAAAAATTTAGTGTTGTAAAAAAAAGTTTGGGGAGAAAATTTGAGATAAATGTGTTACACGGGTAAAAATTTGGAGTTTTTAGTGTCACAAAAAATTGTTTAGGATAAATGTGTCACGATGGGTAAAATTTGGAATTTTTGGCGGCTTTTATCACATTCTAAAATATATGTAGCTAAACCCCATTAGGGCTGCTCCGACAGTCAATGGTTGAGCAGGCGTGAATATGGTACATTTACTGAACTAAATTTGGATCGTTGAATCTGACATTAGGGGAAAGGGGGGTCCCGATAGGACCAGACCCAACATTTTTTCGACGGCTCGAATCCGCTACTTGTTCGCATATTAGGGTTCGCACGACCCGGGTTCGATCCATGTGTGGCTCCCGCATGGTGGCGAGTGCGCGCGACCCGCTTGTTCATTTTTTTAACATTTCGTCCTTTTTTTTTTTTTTTTGGTCGAAAGCATTTTGTCCTTTGCAGTGAGAGTTGTGAGATATTTTGCAGGATAAAGACTTATATAAGCAGTAACGGGTTTCTGGCCATATAAAAAGCACAACACGTGGTACGATCTTGTTAGCCAGCACATGGAAAGAGCAATTTTTATTATTCTTATTATTATTATTATTATTATTATTATTATTATTATTATTATTATGTTGGAGCAAGTATTGACCGTAAGAAAGGTATTTTGACAATCCACATTATTTTAATGCGACGGCTCCATGATTGGAAGTGCCCAAAATTCTAACCTTACGAAGGTTTCACGGACTGTGGACTCGTGGAACTAGACCACGCGCGATCATCACGAAGAGCATACACAATCCATCATTTCCTTGCAATGATTATAGGATCGAAGGAAATCGTACCGTGTATGGGCCAATCGAATTCGACATGGCTCGGTTCGAGATCACGTAAATAGGTAAAACCCGAATGAACGAACTGCGTACTACTCGTGTCTGAGTGAATAGAACGAATCGCGGGATCCAATCGTGATTCAGTGTCATGTCGGGAGTCGTCGCTCCTTCGACTTGAGGTGGCGAGGTGTTCGGTAACTTGTCGACGACTTCCCAACTTTTACTTACGACCCTTCCTCTAAAATTATAAAATGAAAGAAAGAAATAAATAAAGGAATGATTTGGAGTTTCTCAAAATTGGAAAATTATATGAAATTTCAACATGTCAGCAACTAAATGTTTTTGGAAGGTGATAAGTGCCCGGAATTAAATAGATAACCAGAGCAAAAATTCCCAATTAAAAAAGGAAAAGAAGATCTAGAAAACATGTTATTAAACCGTGAAAGGTCCCCTCATGTACGCGGTTGTCTCTAGTTTGTCTGGGCTGCATCTTTTGCTCTTGTTTTGCACATGTACGCTTCATTTTCACACTGCGTCACGAGTTTAAAATTTTGGGGACCACCCTTTGGAATTTTACCCCCAAAGCTAAAAACCTTAATTTTCCACACACGCAAAGCCTATAAAAAAAGAATTTGTCGATTGTGGAGAAGTGATTTCGCTTGCCAATTGCTAATTTTTTACTTTGGATGGACCTCCTTCCATTAAAATATAAAAAAGGGGAGTCTCGGTGGGGAAATTCTCATTGTTTGGCATCAAAATTCAAAAGATGGACATGAGAAAATTTGGTCTGTTGGACCATCTGGTGCCCCCACTTGTTTACGAATTTTATATGTTGTTTATGCACACGAAATCTCGCTCATTCCTATAAGTTTAAATTTTTGGATGAAACATTCTGACTTGACGTTAGAGTCGGGTTCCACCCAGTAAGTTCTGCGTATGTGGCCTGTCAAATTCCACGCGTCGTATTCAATCTCATTTATAGGTGAAAGGGAGTGTTAAAGCATCCTGCATTCCACACCACTTGCTTATGGGATTTACATGTTATGTCGTTAAGTTTCGTTAATTTTCTTAGAACTAACCATGGTATTGGAGCATGTTGCCAATTGATTAATCTTTGCCCATGCTGCCCCCAAAGGAGTGGGAGGACCTCCCCTATTTTTAAGTAACATTTTCATGTTGGGGGGGAATCTGTGCTCTGTTCCCTCGTTGTGAAATCCAAGAAGACATGCAATATTTTATCCTTCTTGGACCAACGAGAATCATACGTACGAAATATAATCTAATATAAAGTTAGGGTTTTATTAAATATTTGTCCATACATAAGTCGCCTACCCTTCCTATTGGATCTTTCTTTCCACACTTAAACTTCAATACTTCTCTAGAAGCGAGGGAAAGTTCGCTAGCTACCCAGAAAAATATGATGGCCAAAGGTCACTTCCTCTTCCGGTAGCATTTGAATGTTTGTTATTCCAAATGCCAAAGCCCCGACGGCGCGCCCCCACCGGACAGCAAGTGCGTCGCATCGAATAGTAAGTATGCCTTTGAGAAGAAGTTCAGAGGAGGAGGAGGAGAAGAAAGCAAAGTAGAGGCGAACTTGAGGACAAACATACTATGTTGTCAGTCTATTTCCCCTCCGTTGCTGTGAAATTTTATAGAACTACCGTCAACCGTTCTAAAAGTTTAAGCCGTTATATGAAGACACAGTTCAATATAAAAAAATTTAAACTCGAGACCTCTTCTTTTGATATCATGTTGTAAAAAATTAAGTTATTAGATGAAGACACGGTTTCATATCTACTTATTCTATTGGCCGAAGGAAAGAACTCTGTAATGTAGATTTCTTCCCGGCCTACGTCACTTATACCAAATACGGCATTTCAGACTCACGTTAGATTCCAGCCATGGGGAGACAATATCGTCCCGGAAAAACCGTCGATTCATGCTACATGTTCAAAAGCTACACAAAATTTTCCACACGCATGTAATGATCAACTGGTCAGGAAAATTCCTAGGTATGAAAACTGTGTTGAATTTACAAACGGTGCGACCAATGATTAGGGTCTAGGTTACGTGACAACCGCGTCACGTGGACGGTAATTTCTCTTTCTCTGTCATGCATACAAGACGAGATTGTCAAGTCATATTAGGCAGCCGAACATATGGAGGGTTTCTTCCCTTTGATGTTACGCGTGCAATTATGCAGGTCCTCACATTACCTAAGACACCCTGGCGAATTAGTCAATGAACACGAGACAACCTCAATAACAAGGCATCCCAAAGTTCACGTATCAGCGAACGCATTTATCGTAAGCATTATTCGAGAAAAGTCAACATGGATCCAAGATTGAATTGGGGGACCATATTGAAATTGATCATGTAAATCGGTCCTGTTTCAGATTCCTACGGCTCTCGGCTCTAAATTTTTTGGAACCGGTAACATGCAGTCTCAGAAAAAATTATCAAAAAAGTCCTAAACTTTGCATTTGTGTTAATTTAGTCACAAACATTTTAATCGTACTAATTTAGTCATAAACTTTTTGATCTAGTGCCAATTTATCCATTCCGATTAATTTTAGCTAGATATTATTGACATGGGTACTAACTAGCCCACGTGGTACCACAGGTGTTGATATATGATGATTTTTAATAATATTTTAATATTTTTAATTCTTTTTTATTATATTTTTTCTAATTTTTTTTCTTTCCTTTTTTCTTGTTTTGCCTTTCTTCTTCCTTTTGTCGGTAATCGGCCATTGGCCATGGCAAGGCAAGGGTCACCGTGCCCCGCCATAGGCGATGGTCGGCCTTGCCACTGGCTTAGGCGAAGCCATCCCTCATTGGGCAAAGGCGACTCTCGATGAAGCCAACCTCGCTAGATCTGGCGAGGGGAGCCCTCACTAAGGCTCCCCTCTTCTGATCAAGCCTCGCCTATGGAGGGCGAGGGTAGGTGACCCTTGCCTAGGTGAGGCCAGCTCACCTATGGCTGATGGCAGGTCACTGGCAAAAGAAAGAAGAAAGGCAAAAAAAAAAATTAAAAATCAACAAAATATTTAAATATTATTAAAAATTATCGATGTCAGTACTAATGGTGCTATGTAGGCCAGCTGACATCGACGTCAACAATATCTGAACTAAATTGTCATAATGAAAAGTTTAGGACTAAATTACCTAATACAATAGATCTATGACTTTTTTAATACTTTTCCTCGCGATCTCGGGGTAAGAATCAAATCAAACCAAACCGGAATCAAAGATAACATACTTTTCATGAACCGTAACCTCCCGTTGATTGTAATCCAGGTCATGGCGTGTGCATATCGTAAAACATCAAAAAAGCGTTTGCAGACTCAGTAGCTCTGTGTTTCAGGTGGAAACTGCCAAATATGTCAAGCATTCTTCTCCCATCCTAATCAATTGCGGGTAATACAAGATTGGATTCCCGTATCCCAAGGCTATCAACTTAACCCAAAATAGATGCCAGCTATTTCTTTCTATAACTTCCATTTTCTTTTTATTGCAATTTCGGGTTTTCTTTATAAAATGTAGACTTCCAAGATTAAAAATGTGATAGTCTCCTCCGTATGAGCCTTCTTGTTTCCCCTTGCCGCGTGCATGCTAGAAGATCTTTATGTATATTCTGAAGTTACTAGGTTTATCACACTTAAAGTGATACCTTTTTTCCTAATGTCGCTTCAAGAGCTAATGGAGTTATGGAGTAAGAAGATCTTGACGAATATTCTGCCAATTTTTTTTGGGTTTGATAGCAGAAAGTGACTGCTAAAAGTTTCCTAAGCTGGAGCAGAAAAGGTCATTCGGGCCAAGTCTTAGATTCGGAGCTGATTAGGGCCTTTGACTGTACAATGAAGTTGCTGGTGATTTTTGTGGAGGCTTTTTTCTGTGGATTGTTGCTACTGGTGGATGAGAATTTGTCGTTACTTTAACCTTGACTTTCCTTAACTAAAAATGGAAAAAAGTAATACGAAAAAAGAAAAATAAATAAAGATATGGTAGATTTTCTAGTAGACCTTGGAACTAATTAGGAGTCAGCATATAGAACCGCCCGAATTGGACTAAACCGACTAGTTTTTGGCAGTTCTAGAGAGCACTGGTCTGATTCCCGATTCCATAAGATTGGAACCGGTGATTTTTGGTATGGTTTATTGATTCTAGTTAGGGGCACGGAAAACGTATTGCCTGAACTAAGAACTACTCGGATAGAACCGAACTAGCTGGTTAAGTCCAATTCCCGAGAGTGTCGCTATGGTTCTCGAGTTCTAAAAATGGAATCGATGTCCGGACTATTTGGTTCTCAATTCCTAAAGGGGAATTGGACTTTCAAGCGTGCCCCCACAATCACAATCTCATCATATCTCAGTTTTCTTCGCAAATCTTGGACAAATAGTCAATTTCAAATTGCGGCATAGATTGACAATTCAATTAATCTAAAACTTTCGGATAAGATATGTGAATTCACCAATTCTATTGGACCGTCTGGGAAACGAAATATCTGGTCCTTAGATTAGACTAATCAGTCCCGTCTAGTTCCCGATTCCAAAAACAAGGAACCGGTCCTCCTAATTCAGTTCCCAGTTCTTAGGTGGGACAGGACCCGATTAAGAACCAATCAACCCTAGAACTGGTTGTTTCAAGGTATATAAGGGCACAGTCTTAATAGGGTAGGTTTTAGATTCCAAGTGGAACCGGAACCTATAGAACCTAGAACTTATCATGGAACTGCTCACCCCAATTATTTCAGTCGTCTCAGTTTTATATATGCTAACATGTGCAACATGTTTATAGTAACACCATATGCATGTAAAAAACAAGTATGTTAAGTTTTCATCAACACTATTAAGAAGTCCTCTATACAGGCTATGTTATCCTCCATTCCTACTTGGATAAATGCCTTTAATTAGCGTATTTACAAGTTATGGATATCACTCATATGCCATCTAAATGAAATTAAAAGTAGGTAATGTCCACGTTTTTAACCAACCAATCATCTTTAGAACTGACCCTGTTTTAGGGTATACATGGACATGGTCTCAATTGGGTAGATTTTAGGTTTCAAGTGGAACTGGAACCTATAGAACCTAAAACCTATCATGGAAATGCTCACCCCTATTATTCGAGTCGTCTTGATTTTATATATGCTAATGTGTGCAACATGTTTATAGTAACACCATATGCATGTAAAAAACAAGTATGTTAAGTTTTCGTCGACACTATTAAGAAGTCCTCTATATAGGCTATGTTATCCTCCATTCCTACTTGGATAAATGCCTTTGATTAGCGTATTTACAAGTTATGGATATCACTCATATGCCATCTAAATGAAATTAAAAGTAGGTAATGTCCACGTTTTTAACCAACCAATCATCTTTAGAACTGACCCTGTTTTAGGGTATACATGGACATGGTCTCAATAGGGTAGGTTTTAGGTTTCAAGTGGAACTGGAACCTATAGAACCTAAAACCTATGATGGAAATGCTCACCCCTATTATTTGAGTCGTCTTGATTTTATATATGCTAACGTGTGCAACATGTTTATAGTAACACCATATCCATGTAAAAAACAAGAATGTTTTCACCGGCACGATTGAGGAGTCCTCTATACGAGTTGTATCCTCCATTCCTACGTAGATGAATGCCTCTGATCAGCACATTTACAAATTATGGGTACCATTCACATGCCAACTAAATAAAATTAAAATTGGATAATGTCTACGTTTTTAAGCAACCAATCAAACACGTGGTCGGAAGAAAATATAGGGCCTAACCCATACGCCCACTGTGCGAGTGGAATACTACTTGGTCGAGTAGAAGGGCCAACTCGAGAGCAAGGCAAGTCGGGAACCTGGATGAAACGTGTGATTCAAAGACCAAATCATAGACCGATGGATGTTCTAGCGGAGCAACTCTCTAGGAGGACGTTTGAGACTTTCCGAGCCCATAGTATTCAAGGTTCACCAAGAGGCCAGTTGTATAACATTACTTTGTCATAAGCCCCATGCAAAGTGCCATAACACAAAAACTGTAATGGTTCGCGATTAACGGTCCGATGGCCGCCGCCGGCACCTCCCTTAGATCGCCGTAACCCAGAAAACACCGCCGGCCAACTGTCGATATTAGCGTGAGAACTCTTCCGGACGAGCTCGCTTCGCCTCGGTGATTCCACTGGTGGGGCCACTTGCTTTTTCACCAGCAGCAGAGTTAATGGGAAACGACATGTCCTTTCGCTGCTCCAACGTGTCCTCCTAAAATTATGAATGAGCAAGGCAGCGATCTGTCGTCAGCTAAAGCAGAAGCTAGTCTGATGGCGACTGTTCGTGCCATTATCATCTTCCTTTCCACTGTTTTCCGGCCTTCATTCAAGATCCGTACCTAAAAAAACGTGAGCGAGCTAACGTTCAAGACGGGCCAATGAGGACGCAAGAGACTGCAATTTTAGGAAAGACCGTCCTCCTCCTTTCCCCCGGATCCAAAAGTGGGAAAGTGAGCAGAGACATTGCAACGTTAATGTTTTATTATCCGCACGAAACACGTTTGAGTTTTCTCCGTCGCCCGATTCGTACGGCCCTAAAGAACTCGGAAGAAACTCCACGCCCTAGCTGCACTATAGTCAAACCGGAGTCCTACGCTCGTGCCCTAAGGGCCGGATGTCCAGACGGGCTCATTATGTCTTCATTGAGAGAGAGAGAGAGAGAGAGAGAGAGAGAGAGAGAAAAGCATTTTTAACTACCCAGCTTTTACTGTCGGGGTCCTCGCGATCGATCCGATAGAAAAGGAAGAAAGTTGTTTCCTGTCTGCCTGCACATGGGAAGTGTACGTCCCTCGCTCCTCTTGGCTATTGATCGACTGTTGCGAAATCGGGATCGTCAATGCAGGTTAAGTTGGTAGATTAAGGAACGGACCACGAAGTCGTGACCTCGGGAGATGGAAAGATGGGATATTGCTCCAAAATGCTTAGGACTTGACGATAAGATGGATAGGGGTGATCGGCTCTCGGTCCAATCCTATCTCACCCAAGAATCAAGAATTGGATTGGGTTCTTGGACTAGAGACTCGATCGGCTCGTTCAGATCTCATGGAATTAGTCACTTGGTAATTCTATTGCTATTTTTCAGAAATAAAAAAAATATAAACGGTCTAGTTTGGTTCGAGAGAACTAGATCAACACCCGGGAACCACCCAAAATCGGCTGGTCTAGTTTGATCTGGGCGGTTTCTAGTTCAATCAGTCCAATATGCTCACTCCTAAGGATGTTATCCTCCACCACAAGTGAGATGGTTTTGGGACAATTGAATTTGAAGACCCATTCCAACAAGAAAATAGTATATCCGGAACCCATTTAAACCCGATACACCATTTGAAAATTTGAGGAGACTCATTATAATTGCGACTCAGAACCTGAAACACTATCGGAACGCTAATCAAAGTCCCGGCCAGTGTCTACCTCCGCAAGTTGGAAACTATAAGCACAAGGATTTACTAAGAGGAAATGAGCCGAACCGACCTATCATGAATGCGTGAACTCGTCCGTCTAGCGCTGCAAAACTCGGAACCCTGAACTGCGAACGGGGGAGGACATAGCTAGTTCTTCACTCTGAATTTCCTACTTTCCTTCATTACTCTTCATTTGGTGCAAAAAATATTGCTTCTAGATGCATAATTCAAAGATATAATGAATTCGCAATTTTTCTTTCTCATTCACCACTCCATTCCCTCCCCCAAAATCTGACCATGACAACTCAAACGATACGAGAGAGATCTTTGCATTAGCAGATATCCAAATGATTCAAACCAAAATAGCCTCTGCTGATCATTTATAAGATACAATAAGACAAATTTGTAGGATTTGTAGCGTCTTGAGTACCTATATTCATCTTGACTAACATATACCTATATTTTGCGTGCACGTAGAACACATAAGTATCGGGCTAACTACTCTTTGAAAAAATCAGCATTATTGACCACCCACACAAGATATGTTGAATCAATCTTGAACAATACCTAAGAGTAAGTTGCACTTCTCATGTCCTTCGTTCTATTATGCCGAATGAATTGTACAAATCCACGGGCGCGTTTAGAAACTTGTCAACACAATGTAACGAAATCAATACCAAACTAATAGCAATTAGACAATGAGACAAATCTATAGGACCTGTAGTGTCTTGAGTACCTATACTGATCTTGACTATTATGTTTTGCATGCACATAGAATAGACAAGCATCGAGCTAACTACTCTTTGAAATAATCTGCATTACTGACCGCCCGCACAAGATATCGAATCGATTGTGAATGATACCTAAGAGTAAGTTGCACTTCGCACGTCCTTCATTCTATTATCCCGAATGATTTGTACAAAGCCACGACGTTCATGAGCACATTTAGAAACTTGCCAACACAATGTGGTGAAATCAATACCAAACTAATAGCAATTAGACAATGAGACAAATCTGCAGGACCTGTAGTGTCTTGAGCACCTATACTGATCTTGACTAACATATACCTTATGTTCTGCGTGCACATAGAATAGATAAGTATCGAGCTAACTACTCTTTGAAATAATCCGCATTATTGACCGCTGGTACAAGATGTCACATCAGTCGTGAATAATACCTAAGAGTAAGTTGCAATTCGCACGTCTCTCATTCTATGATCCCAAATGATTTGTATAGATCCGCGACATTCATGAGCACATTCAGAAACTTGTCAACATATGTAGTGAAATCAATACCAAACTAACAGCAATTAGATTATCCTTTCTCGCGGATGCATTACAGACCAACAAACGAGAAACTATTATGTACTTTTCTTCCATATAGGTGTCTAACGCGTTCATGTCATGATTATCTTTAAATAGGCATTCCCAGAACCATCCACATGTCTTTACACATGCTCCTAATGTAGGATTGCCATCTTCAAAACCTATAGGGAAACAATTATACATGAGAAGCATTCATTTTGCAGTACACAGGCAAGCGATTGAAGCAGAGACTAGATTAACCAAGATCGCTAAAACAAGATTTCAAGCAATTCGGTTGAGGAAAAAGGAGAAGATTCAGGTTCCTTTGTCCGGCATTTATCTCATCATAGGCCGTCTGAAAACACAGATGCGTTGCAAGTATACAGTAATTCATTTTAGATTCACTGCCCTGAACTCCATTGGGTTAAATGTTAACTTGAACCATCTATTTACATGACACGGGCCTTCCACGGGAGAAACGTGTCGGTTCCATTTCACAACTAACAAATGCAGAAATGAATTCATGGGCCCCCACGACAGCGGAAAGTTCAGTGCTAACTTAAATTTCACGAGTCAATAATAATGCAGAGTACAGACCTAAAAAAGAAAGAGCTCCATACCCAATCATCCTCAAGATTGTCTTTCTTTTTGTACAGGGAAGAGGGAAGTAATGCAAAAGTAAGAACACACGATGGTACCCATGATTAAAACAGAATTAGTAACTTGCTCCCCATTTAAGCATCCGTAGTTGATTTATAGTGATACTCATCGATAGTTGAATATATCAGACCTTCCTCTTCAAGAGTCCTGATTGATTCCCTGTTGACAAAAAAACATTAAAAAAGAAAGGGAAAACCATGCACAGGTATGTAGTTAGAGTAAGCGAGGGTCCGGTGTGATGCATGATTGCGCGCATGCTCTGTGGGAGAGAGAGAGAGAGATTACATGATCTTATTGACAGAAATTTTCAGTTGTTGCGCAATTTCATCTCTGTGGACGCCCTTTTCTTGTGCACTACAGAAATCAGCGAATGAAAAAGATTCAGTAAGCTAAAACTGAATCAAGGATCAATATTGCCATTTAACCCCAGGAACAGCTTCAGTTTTGTTGCATTCCATTGAAGTAATATATATAATATATATCAAAATGCTAAAATTGATCCACTAGGAAGCACCACTTGTCTGCAAAATTCTCCAAAGCCAAGCAGCCACTTATAATGAAGAATAATTGGCATCTCTAGTGCCTATAAATCAGTATTGGCCTTATAGATAGATGGGGAAAACTTAAGGAGATAAAAGATTTCGGAGATTTATCTTACTAGTTTTGTTGTAGAAATTCAAGGACCTTCTGGTCACAGCCCTTGAGTCCATCGCCAGAGAATTGTCCAGATATCTATATGAGGAATAATACAATCTCATGAGATAATATACTTTGATGTATTTTAAATCTAATATGCAAGTAAACAGTCACAAACTTCAAAAACCAAAACAAGTTCTCATGTTTCACATACTTCACTTGTGGGAGCTACCAGAGATCCACTTGATTTTTACTCATCGGAGTGCTTGTGGTAAAATCTGCCACTTGGGAAGGAGCATTGGCATCACCCTGCAACTCCAGTGCAAGTGGCTATACGTATTAACCATAAATTTTCATAATAACCAGCATGTTGCATCATGTAACTTCTTAGTCAACGATGACGTGTAACAATAAGAGCACGAGTTATAAAAATTTAAGCAGTACCTTTACTCTGCATTTCTGTAGATACTGGTGTATGCAATCAATAAAGTGGAACGTAACT
Organism: Corymbia calophylla; assembly: GCA_014182845.1. Classification (NCBI taxonomy): domain Eukaryota; kingdom Viridiplantae; phylum Streptophyta; class Magnoliopsida; order Myrtales; family Myrtaceae; genus Corymbia; species Corymbia calophylla. The sequence continues at coordinate 16,915,410 of CM024695.1, read as the reverse complement.
TCATCGAAGTTGGTCACAGGCCTGCAAAACCACAACAAATTAGTTTGAACGACAATAAAGTTAAAGAGTGTAAAGAAAAGATAACAAAATTAAGTTAATCCAAGCCAAGATGTGGCATGTAACATAATCCATTCTTGACTTTTCACATTTCATTATTTTTCCATGCAATGAGACACTTGATTTACAACATAAGACCAATAATGCACAAACAACTTCTCATAATCTCAGGAAAGTAGCCATAATGGACAAGAATGATCACCATCAATTACGAGATGTATCAAGTAAATTTAAAAGGTTATACCCCAAGGAAACTGCAATATTTATTGGAAGGATCTTATGCCACAACACCAGTAGCTCCTATAGAGGTACTTATTCTTTGTTGTGTTCAAGTCTGTTATAACATACATAATTGAGAGCATAAAGCTCTTTCACACCATCAATTACGAGATGTATTAACTTTATTAAAGGGTCTCATGCCCCAAGGAATCTGCAATATTTCTCCAAAGGATCTTGTGTGACACATCAGTAGCACCCATAGAGGTGCTTATTCTTCATTGAGTTCATGTTTGCTATAACATACACAAGCATAAAGCTCTTTCACAGATGTAACCCAGTGTTTTTATCTGTTTCTAATTAGTATGTGTATAATATGCCAAATTTTGGTTCATATCCTCCACTAGGAGAGGTATCATTTGTGAATCGACAATGAGAAATTTCTCCACAGGATTTAATATACTACTATAGGGGTGGTTGTAATAACTCATTTATGAAAAGTTTACTATGATAAATCTTCTCATAAATCTATAATAACCAGTAGTTATGGATGATGCAGTATAAGAGAGCAGTATGTGTGTGAGAGAGAGAGAGAGGGAGATCTTCAAACTCCAACTCGTTTTTGCACTAGTGCACACACCAATATGAAGAGCTAAGCAAGAATATTTTCAATGCATAAGAAGTAAAGAACGAGACATACCTAACAGCAAAGGCCACGAGTTGCTTTTTCCCCTGAGAACTTCTTAAGTGCCCAACAAGACGGACATATAGACCATCACTAGCAAAAGATGGAAAAAAAATCAGTGAACTCTCTTAGGCTGTAGGGCCTCGTGGCCTGGTTTACCAACAAGCATTACAATTTACAGTGCAATCGTAATTTCAACGTGCAAAAGCAACCATATAAAGAATAAAACATGGATCGATACTCACTGAATTTCTTCCATTTCCTTGGTGTCTGAACTTTCATTCACCCTATCCAGCACAAAAGATATAAATTACTCAGCGCAACCCATTAACTAATAAAAGAAAAAGGACAAGACCTCATCTACCATTACACAAGTACCAACCAATAGAATCGCCTCTCCCTCAATGCCTCGGAATAAAACTCAAGTTGCTTAACGAATGGAAAAAGCACATACAGGTAGTGAGTGCTAATAAAATGCCCCAGTTAGCAGTATTACAGTCAAAGAGAAGGCCAGCATACCATCTCCTGCATTCGACTCGTCCAGTCCCGTCATCCAACGCGAAGCTCACATCCGTCACTCTCGTGGTTTTCTCAGACACCATCCCGACCAGCGTGACCTGATACAAACCCGGAAACCGCAATGTCACTTCGTACAGAACAGAAACATCATCCACCCAGCAAACTTTCCAACAAATGCAATTCCTCGAGCACGAAAGTAAAGACATTTTTCACACGAGGAAGCCCCCCCACTCACGTTGGTGACATCAACGCCGTCGATGGAGAAGTTCGATTTCTCGTCCCCCGATTGGTGGGCTTCGCTCAACTGCTTCACCGTGACCGGCACCAGCCCCTGCGTCCCCCAGCTCTGCAACCCACAAATGCCCAGGAATCAAAACCCGACGATCTTGTTCTAGATCAGAGAAACCAACGGCGAGGAGTTGAAAGAGGGAGATGGGTCTCTGCCATCTAGACCCATCAAGCGAATGGACGACGCAGGCGAGAAACCGTACCTTGGAGGGGTTGGGAGAAGCAGAATCGGCGGACTGAGTCGACTGGGAAGGCACGAAGCCGTCGAACTGGCTGCTCGAGAACATCATCTTCTCTTCGTCGTCTCAGAACCAGACAGAGAAGCTAGAGAGAGAGAGAGAGAGAGAGAGAGAGAGAGAGGGAGGGAGGGGCTACGGCAATTGGCGAGCGAGCGAGCACTGGTTTTGCGCGCCAAAAAGGTGTGATTTTTCCCGCTAAGTAAGGAGGGGGAAGGAGGGCTTCAGTGGACTTGGGCCGGGCGAAAGGGGAAATGGGCTTTGAGTAGACATTTAACTCTGTCAAGCCCAACTAGGGTTTGGCCCACTATTCTTGTTTTGTATTTTATGCGGTATATACGCCCTCGAACTCACAAAAATTGCCCCGCAACATTCTTATGCTAACCATAACAATGAGGTCACAAATGTGAATCAGAAGAAAAGGCCGCAAGAGCGATCGCATGCATGTCGTGGCCAAACCCGACATTGCCTTTTCCTCCTTTCGAAGCACTACTTAGTTCCATATTTAACGTACAAAATAGTCAGATCAATCGGAGAAGGATAGAAGGGAACTTGAAATTGATTCATGCCAACGAGCGGACTAATCGCCCCTTACAGGGACGTCCATTGCATCTCAAAGAATACTCAATAGACCCACGAGGTGTCATATATCATTGATTATATTTGGGATGAGCAATTGACATATTTAGTCCTAAACCCTTTAATTGTGCATATTTAGTCTTAAAATTTTTGACTTATTGTCAATTTAATCATTCCATCTAATTTTGGCCATATTTGCTTATGTGGCTTGCATGCCACTGCTGATGCTGATGTTGACTATTTTTAATAATTTTTTGATTTTTTAATATTTTTTAATATTTTTCTTTCTTTCTTTTTTCTCTTTCCATCATTTCTTATTCCTTTAAGTGATGACCAGCCATGGCCACAATTTGGTGGGTTGGCTTGGAGAGGGCAACCCCGACAAGGGCTCCCATTGCCAAATCTAGTGAGGTTAGCCCTTGCCTAGCTAAGATGGCCTTGCCAAGTGCTGCCTGAGCAAAGGCGACGCTCTGCGAGGTCATCCTGGCCTTGGCAAGGGCCACCGCCTAAAGGAAGAAGAAAGGAAGGAGAAAGGAAAAAAGAAACAATGAAAGAAGAAGAAAAAAATCAGAAAAATAAAAAAGATAAAAAAGATAATTAAAATATCATTAAAAATTGTTCATGCTAGCACCGCCGATGCTATAAAAGTCAATCGACGTTCATGTCAGAAAAATTGGTCAAAATTAGTTGGAATAATTGAATTGACACTAGTTCAAAAGGTGTGAGACTAAATTAGCATTAGTTCAAAAGGTTTATGACTAAATTGACACTAATTCAAAAGGTTTAAGACTAAATTGGCACTAGTTCAAAAGGTTTATGACTAAATTGGCATCATTAAAAGGTTTAAAACTGAATTAGCACAAAGTCAAAAGATTTATAACTAAATTGACACCATTAAAAAGTTTAGGACTAAATTGGAATAAATGCAATAAATTTAGAACCTTTTTGACACTTTTCCTTGACATAAACTATGGGATAGTTTCACCAAAAGTCCTAAATATTATGTACGAAGTGCAATTGAGTCCTTGATCTTTCAATGAGTTCAAACCTTTTCTAATCTCTCACTTGAAAGTGCAATCAAGTTCTAAACATTTCAATTAGAGTGACATATAGGCAATTTGAGATAATGTTAATAAAAAATGATTTAACTGCACTTTGTGAAAAAGGTGAAAAATGCAATGATTCCACCCACAAAATTTAGGGGTCAATTCAATAAAAAACCCTCAACTTTAACTTTAGTCCCAAAAACACTCCAAACTTTTTTTTTTATCTCGAAAAAAACCCTCAAATTTTACTTTAGTCCCAAATTTACCCTCCGTAAAAAATCACCGTTAACTCCTTTGATATGGCAATTCCACCTCAGCCCAAAATTTGACATGAAAAAAATCCACAAAATGGGGTAAACAACAGCTCGTTGCCTCTTCTTCTTTCATGTGTGACCATCCTTGCTCTGAATATTGGGGGAATTAGGGCTTGCTTTTGCTTCTTCAATTTGCGCTCGAAGAGAGATTTGCTCTCCACAACACGACACCAGAACCAACGGACTTTCTGTCCTCCGCGCGCTAGCCCTTCTCCATGCGTTAGCCTCTCGAGTTGTTTCACTTGGAGGGATTAATCGCAGAAAGGAGGAATTCCTCCGTGAATCAACTGAGTGGTGGACGTCATAGTGCTCAATCTCTCCCTGTACAAGCTCCTGCTTGATTGCTCACTCGAAGGAGAAGGTGGCGAAAACTGCAAAGAGCCCTTGTGATAGCCAGGTATCTATTCTTTTTTCTTTCCCCTGACTTTAAATCTCAGAGCTTGGGTCAATGAAACAAAAATGCTAAGGTCACTTCTTCTAAATTTAGGTTAATTTTCATGACAATTCAAGTTGATTTTTGTTGATTATGATTGTCCAAAGTGGAATCGGTGCAAGATTATTACCAAATCCGAGCTTGTTAATGTGTTGTTTCTCCTTTTGTCGAGCGTATATAACCTATTTGATGATACGTTCCTGATATATTATCATGAATTAATATCTGGAATTGCTCAATCTGAAGATGTATTGATATAGTCTACATGTTATTAATCAATTTATTAATTATTAGATAGGATTTTTTATGTAATTTCATAGCTGTTGAGTATGATACTGAACTTTCGTTGCTTTCGTATCTCTGTTCACCATGACTTTGTGCTTCAGGTGTTTCTATGGCAACTAGTGATGGTTGCCAATGAGCTGCAAATGGTGAAATTCTAGAATAGCGGAAGTTGAGGCATCAATTGAATTCGTCACCGATAAGAATTCAACCTCCACTGCATGCATATTGTATTTTTCAACTTTTGTTATTCTTGCTATGTGCATGATTCTAGTTAAAAGCTACATGTTTGGGGCTTGCTATTGTTGTTTCTCTATTCTGCCTATTAGCACCTTTCATTATGTCACCTCAAGCAATGGAAATAACAAAATATATGCTCAAAGTCCTTAGGTTCTTGAATAGAATTCAATTACACAAGAATGTTGGTTAATTATTATAATAGGCAATGGTTCCCAAGATGTGAATTGTGTTGTTTACAATTGCTTCAATGAATGTGATGTATTTGACACCGAACTTGTAGGTTGACCGTTGTTGTGCTTGCAAATTTTGCTCATAAAAAATTGAAGTATTACTAGGTTGAATAAAAAGCAATGGTAAGTTCATTCAATTGTTGACTCTTTATATTTGAATATCGTTTTTAGTTATTAGTTTATGACTTTGTGTGTTTTCTAATAGAATGAAAGTAGCAGTGATGACATTGATAGAGAACCAAATATATCAAATGATGAAGAGTCAGCGACAAGGGAGTTGATGAGAGAATTCGAAGAGGAGGAGGAGGAGGAGGTAGATGATGGTCGAAATTCAGTTGTAGGCTCCATAAATATTGTTTCAAATGAAAATGAGGCAACTGGTGAAGAGGTAAATTCTGAAAATGAATCTCTAAGTGGACTTGATATTGATGATTTTGAAGAAACCATTGGCACATCAAGTCTAAGGGTTAATAGGTATGATCCTATGAGTGACCATACTAATGAAATGTTTGGTGTAGGCATGAGATTTGAATCTCATGAACAGTTCAAGAATGCTGTAGAAGGTGTGCCGTAATTAATGGATTTGACATATTTTGACAAAAAAGTGAATATAAAAGAATGGAAGCAAGGTGTGTAAGAGAATGTGGTTGGAGGTTATATGGCGGTTGGATTAAGAATGAAAAAATTTTTTTATCACAAAGAGAGTTGGATATCCCCATACTTGTAATAGAAGTCTAAAAAATAGGCAAGCCACTTCTACATAGCTTGCTCAAGAGTACATGCCTAAGATTAGAGCCAAACCTACTTACTCAGTTATAGAAATGCAAGTAGATGCAAGAGAAAGGTTTGCCCTAACATTTAACAAGAAAAAATGTTACAGGGCTATATGGAAACCTCTTAATGATATAAGAGGCCCGATAAAGAAGCAATATGGTATGCTATGATCTTATTTGGCGGAGCTGAAGAGAGTTAGCAATGATGGAACATTTGACATAAAAGTTGACCCAACAACAAAAATATTTGAGAGATTTTACGTGAGTTTTGATGAGTTGAAAAGGGGATTTTTAATAGGATGTGGGCATGTCATAAACTTAGATGGGTGCTTTCTTAAGACTGGACTGAAAGGTATGTTGCTATGCGCTATAGGATGAGATGGAAACAATCAAATGTTTCCAATGGCAAGTTGAGTCCGAGGCATCTTGGACTTGGTTTCTCACCTTGTTATTCACTAACCTAGGTGTGGACACAGGCGATGGTTGGACTTTTATCAGTGGTCAGCAAAAGGTGATACCTCATCTTATGTCTTTATTGGCTATTACACTGCAATAGTGCTATTATTGATGTGATTCTTTTATTGGCTGATTACAGGGACTAATGAATGCAGTTTCATGCCTATCTCCACAAGCAGAGCATCGAAATTGCGCAAGACACATATATGCTAATTGGAAAAAATTGCACAAAGGGGATGCTCTTAAGAATCTCTTTGGAGGGTTGTAGGGTATACGTATGAAGCTGAATTTAATCTAGCAATGGCAGATTTGAAGGAGGAGTGCCCTAGAGGCTATGAAGACTTTATGAGACAAGGCCCTGAACACTTTTGTAGGGCTTTCATCAAGACAGGTATCAAGTGTGAAGCGGTTGATAATAATTTAAGTGAGACCTTCAATGCATACATTTGTATACCAAGAGCAAAACCTATACTCGAGATGCTTGAAGGAATAAGAACTATGTTGATGGAGAGGATGGCAAAAATAAGTTAATTAATGATGGATCGAATAGATATAATTTGCCCAAGGATTAGAATGAAGTTGGAGAAGACTAAGCTAGAGTCTAGGTATTGTATTGTCAGAGCGGCAATGGGGAATAACTTTAAGGTTCAAGTTTTTTATAAAAGATTTGTGGTTGACTTGACTGGAAAGACTTGTGCTTATAGGGAATGAGACTTTATTTGGAATACCATGTAAACATGCCATATGTTGCATTAGTTTCATGAAGCTAGATATCAATGATTATATTGATGACTGCTTCAAGAAAAATGCTTATGAAAGATGTTATCAGTTTTCCCTCCCAGCCATGAATGGACAAGAAATGTGGCCCAAAGTCGGTGATGAGCCAATCGAACCCCCACCTTATAGAAGGAAAAGGGGGAGAGAGAAGAAAAACATATTCAAAGACAAGGATGAACAAAGTAGCGATAGTAAGAAATTTATGAAAGTCGGAATCCAAATGTGATGTTCAAATTGCCTTCAGCATGGGCATAACAAGAAAACATGCAAGAATCCTACATCACTTAGGCCACTCAAAGTAAGCTCTATTTGAAAACTTTATGACTTTTAATAATAATTTTTTTTAGGGCTATTAACATTGGTGCCTCTTATGTTTTTTTATATGTAGGGAAAAAGAGGAAGACCAAAGAAGGCTACTGGTGTGCAGAATAGTGCACATGTTAGTAGATCATCTAATAAGGACTCTGCTATCATTAGGAAGGAGAGAGCACAGGTTAGTATTTCGACCACATTTCATTTTCATTACACTTGTGTATATTGTGATTAATGTATTATGGCGATTTTGTATCTTTAGGCTCGACAAGGATATGGACTTTTCATGTCCGAAATTGGGAATTCATATTTGAGGGTAATATCTTTGTCTGATGTTGTATATGTATATTGAAAAAAAATGTTCACATGTCAGAATTTTTTATTTTTATTTTATTGCAGATGCCTAGTAGTGATAGAGTCATTGACATTGGGGGTCCATCCTTCTCCAATAGACAAATAGGAGTAAGGAACGTTCAAGTTTCACAAAGCCAGTCTTCAATTAATATCTCAGAACTTCCATACCCTCAACAATCTGGAATCGATGGTGGATCATGAAATTATGGATCAAAAAATGCTGATGGATATTTAGTACTTGTGTTAGATGAAGATATTTTTTGCAAACTGAAAAGGATTAGTTTTCATGTTTTTTGTAAATGGATTTGGCAGAAGAAAAAAGATGAGGTAGACGTGCATTTTGATCCGGTGAATTTGTGCAATCTCAATGGAGACAAAGAAGCTAGCGTGTATGTACGAGCTAACATCGAGTCAAAGAAGAAAGCTACAGGTTCACATGTGACAGGCAAAGTTAAGCAAGTTAAACAAAAGCAGCTAGAAAAGTTACCAATTAAAACTACTAAAGGTTTTCGCCCGTTTTGCCCATTATGGTATTAGCCACGAAACCAAACTTTTGGAGTTTTCAAGAGTCAGCGAGCAACTTCCCAAGATGACCAGAATGCAAGTCTATGATCCCCATATATTGACTATTGAGCAGAGAGTAATGATAGTGATTGACTACAACTTCATTAGGATTCATTGTCAATCTTTGTTGGATGAGTTCCACAAAGGCAGAATTTTTGCGTCTTGGGACCATGAATTGTAAAGGGCCACTTAGTTCCTTTCATTGTATTAGAGGAGAAGATTGTAGAGAAACAAATGTATCGAAAAAGAGAGACATTTTCTCATTCGACTAGCTGAAACATAATTTACAGAGCAAGCGGTGTCCTAAAATCAGAAATACATCGAATAAAAAAGGCAAAAACAGATCAAAAGGGGAAAGAAAAAAGCCTCATCATCCTCATTAGCTACAAAATGCCCAACTGATCCAAAACTTGCACCGTTCGGAGAGGGCTCATCCATGTGCTACGTCTGTTCTTTTTTCATTTCGCTGACTAAACTAAAAGAAGTAACATTCCTACTCATTTTGTACATCCGAGAATAATGCAAAAAATGGGTGAGTCATGAGTGTTCCTTCAGTTCAAAATTGGGAGATGCATCTCCTGTGGGTAGGAGTGCTTGTCTTCTTTTGCCCCATCTCCTCCTTCCACTCCATGCAAATGTCTTGGGCGATTTTGATTGCGTCGGGGAATGTGCCTGAGAGCCCTCTCCTCATGAACCCAACTGCATATAGCCCTGAGTTCCCCTTCCATCCGTTTGGGAATGGTAATTTCGGGAAGCCGTCCTCGGAAAAGAACTCGCTCTCCTGCACATCACATGGCCAAAACACTGATCAATCCTCACTTTCTCAATGTCTCTCAAGAAGTTCCTATTATGTGATTTTAGTAAAGCTGATGACACAAAAGAACTAATACGGAAACTTTTGTATTCAAGATCAACAAGGATTACAACTCAATAGGTCTTTTACCAACATTAGAATCAAATAAATTGAAAAGAAAAAAAAATTGGAAGATCTTAGCTGCAAGATGCTTTGCATCATCTAAAACACAATTTCATTTCAACGAATTCCTGCTAAAAGATGCCATGGATATGAGAATACTTTCTCAAAGCACAAAATGTCAATGAAGTTTTTTTCACATCCTTTCATATCACAGCTGCAGTCGACAATGACTTTGGCTCAAACACCTTTTCTCTTTTCTTATCTTTCAAGGCCTTCAATGTGTTCTCCACAAGTGAACCAAATAGAAACTGGAGTCACTTGAGTCTATGCTTAAAAGTGCTTTTCATTGTTTTTTTTTTTAAAGTAAAAGGATTTCAAAATGAGGAGGTACACTTAAAATATACCAAAGAGAACCAATTGCTAATGCTAACTTGAAAATTCGTGAACTTCTCACGTCCATCCTTCAGTAAACCACATAAAGAAAAAATGGTCTCATGAGCTTCTTCGCTGAATTAACACTCATTAATGAATGGTTACAGTTTTTGACTTTAGCTATTTGGAATCATTAGACATACACAAGGCATCACTTAAGAAATTCCATGAACTCTATCTAAGCATTCGTATCACCAATCGCCATAGAAACACACGAAGCACAAAGTCACGGTATACAGAGATATGAAAGCAGCGAAAGTTCAGTATTGTACTCAGTAATTATAATTAGCAAATTGATTAACAACATGGAGACTATATCAAAACATCTTCAAATTGAGCAATTCCAGAAATTAATCCATGACAGTATCTCGAGGACATATTATCAAATACGTTGTATACGCTTGACAAAAGGAGAAACGACACATTAACAAGCTCGGATTTGGTAATAATCTTGCATCGATCCCACTTTGGATAATCGTAATAAAAAAAAATCAACTCGAATCATCATGGAAATTAACCTAAATTTAGAAGAAGACACCTGAGCATTTTCGTTTATTGACCCAAGCACTGAGATTTAAATTCATGGGAAAGAATAAAGAATAAATATCTAGTTGTCACAAGGGCTCTCCGTAGTTTCCGCCACCCTCTCCTTTGAGCAAGCGACCAAACGCGAGCCTGTATAGGAAGAGATCGAGCGCTATGATGTCTCCCACTTGGTCAATTCGAGGAGAAACTCCTCCTATTCGCAAGTAATCCCTCTGAGTGAAACAAATCGAGAGGCAAACACATGGAGAGGGGCCGGCGCGCGGAGGTTGGTTTTGGCGTTGTGTCGTGGAGAGCGACTCTCTCTTCAAGTGCAAATTGAAGAAGCAAAAGCAAGCCCTAATTCCCCTAATCTTCAGAGCAAGGATAGTTGCACGTGAAAGAAGAAGAGGCAGTGAGCCTTTGTTTACCCCAATATTTAGAAAAGGGAAAAGCAGCATTTTATGGATTTTTTTCCGCGTCATATTTTGGGCTGACGTGGAATTGCCACGTTAGACGAGTTAACGGTGATTTTTGATGGAGGGTAAATTTGGGACTAAAATAAAGTCGAGAGTTTTTTTCGAGACAAAAAAAAGTTTGGGGTATTTTTGGGACTAAAGCTAAAGTTGAGGGTTTTTTATGGAATTGACCCTAAAGTTTATTACTTTTGATGCACTTTTCTGATACAACTTGAGTTCACAATTGCACAATTACTTGATAGGCTTTATTCTTAATTTTCAGGTAAATGCTTCTTGGACTCTCACTAGTTATGACCTTGAAAGCATATCAATAACATTAACGGTGCATTTGTTTCATAAAAAACTCAAAATTTGAAAAATATTTTTTGAAAAATGATTGGTTATATCGCTTAAAAAAATTAAATAATGAAGAATTCTTTCTTTATTAATAACAATTCAACCTAATTATTTTGGTATATGATGTTATTTTTCATTCATTCATTTTGTGAGTGATATAATCAAATATTTCTTTAAAGATGTTTTTTTTAAATATTGAGTTTTTCGTAAAGGTTTCCTACTCCGTAAAATTTGTGAAACCTTTGACGACCTTCTCTGAGTTCATCATTATTGATCAAACTAATGAGGACATGCATAAGCTCGAAAGCCAAGTTGTTTGGTTGAAAGCTATTCTCATTCTCCTTGATGATCTTTCGAACATGCGTTGGGCTTTTCCATAGCTGCTTTATTTGTTGCCTGTTCTTCTACTTAGGTACTGTTTAAATCTTCTTACATAATTACTATTAAAAATGCATTCGAGTTCGCTTGTTGTTGGAAAGCAATTTATGAATTCCTCCACATAGATTTATGAAATTATGATTAATCATACTATTGAAAAGAAAATTTCATTACACCCCTGACCAATACACAAAGGGTGTATTTGGTTCTGCATTTCAAAGGACTTTGGATCTCCATAGGTCTTTGAGACAAAAATTGAGGTGTTTGGTTCAATATTCCTAGCGACCTTTGAGCTAAACTTAGCATTTGCAAAGCCACTTATCCTAATGCTACTTTCCGAGTAAATGATTTTTTTTCTTCCAACTTTGTCCAAACTAACATTTTTTGTGTTCCAATCTTGCCCTCATCGTCTCTCTTAGCGGTCTCAAATCTGGCTTGCCTGGTGGAGGCTCATTGAGGTTGACATTGAGGGTCACCCTATTGAGGTTGAGAGTCTCTATGGTCGATGCTTGTTGAGGTTGATGCTAGCCTTTAGCCTTAGATCTTGCTCGCTTGAGCCTCTATCTCCATATCTACTTCCCTTGAGGTTGCATGATGCCCAGCCTAGGGATGTACAACCTAGACTATAAGCCGTCGCCGAGTCTTTCAGCCTTCTCGTTGCTGCCAAGGGTTGCCCGAGCTCATCCATTTTATTATTGTCGCAGTCTATTTATACATATGTGGGAAAGGGGCCCATCCTAAAATTTTTAGATAAAGTTCTTTGAAAGGTTTGAATATTTACCGAACACTATTTACATTTCAAACAAAACCATTTAGCTACCAGATGTTCTCCCAGACGCGCTCAAAATGGTCTTGTTGAGCTCGTTTAGTTGTGATACTGGCAAAGCCAAAAACCATATGTACTGTACTCTTAGGATCATGACCTCTTTTTATAAATTGGATTGCGATACTATGGAGGTTGTGGTCTCAAACGAACACTGTGGATATGAATCCATCCTCATACATAATCCAACCCCGCCGGGTCATAAAGCTCTAAATCCACATTGGACCACTTTCTTTGCACGCATGCACTATTTAAGTAGATTACTTTTCGTAGAGGTAGATAGGAATTTTAGATGTCCACTCAATGTTCAATAAAAATATACTTCGGTCGCCATCATGCTCTTTTTTCTACGTTTAGAAACTGTACGGTACGCTACCCTAGATTGTTTTTTGGGTCAAAATACGCTACCCTAGATTTTGCAGTATATATCATCGAATGCTGGTGCGCAAAAACCACCGAAGTGAGGCAGAAAGACAAGTACAGAGCGAAATGGAAAGCGTGCTGGAGTAAGGCACTCGGGTTTCCCCCGAACAAAATTCTCAATGTTTTAAAAAAAAAAGAGATAATTTAAAATACATTTTCACAAACATAATTGCCTATGTTATTCTTAATAATTAATCAATAAAAATTGTTTCCATGATGGAAAATAGTTTATATCTGAACATTTTTGTGGGCGACGGAAATTTTTTTCTTTTGTTAATTCTTATAAGTTCATCTTTAAAATAAGGGTCAAGCACAATGTATTATGATAATATACCATTCATTGGATAAGATATTGAGCGTGAAATAAGTGCGCCTGGTATGAGCCATGCTAGGCTCCACTCAGTAATGTATGGGTCGAACGTGACCCATTCTCATCTCGAAAAGAGAGGGAGCGCTCAGGGTGCCACATTGCATAATTGGTATAGAGACAATCGAGCGAGGGCTTGTTCTTTTTAATTTAATCGAAAGAAAAAAGTTCCGCCAAAACTTAGAATATTAATAAAATTTCAAAAACTCATGAAAATATTATAAGTGAGTTCGTGAGTCAATATTTATATTTCACGAAAATTTTACATATTTCAAATTTAAAAAATAAAAATGCATGATTTGCGATACTTTTATTAAGCAGAAAATGAAAAATAAAAGTTAATTCAGAGATACCCTAATCATAGCAAAAGCTTCCCCGTGAACCTTTTTTGGGTTCAAGCTTATATTAAAACAATAACAAGTGAGAATTAAAAAGAAGTTTGGATAATCAGTCCATACATGCATCATCCATTCAATATGTTTGAGAAAATAATTTCTTTTCCATCTTTAAAGTACAAGAAAGTAATTTAAACGATAATGATTGCTCTTCTATCGCCCTCCACATATTTTTTGATCCTTATAGCATCCAAAAGAATATTTTTATAATTGTAGCTTTCTAAAACAACTAAAAAAGAAACAAAAAAAAATAAATAAATAAATAATCTGCAAAAACCTAATTCTTTGCTTCGACTGGTGGCATCTGATATTGATGCCCTCTGGAAATGGAATCATTCCATTCTCCTCTGTGGAATGATTGGATCTTCTCGCGAATGATCGAAAATGATGTCCTCGTTTTATTATTTCTCCGATGGGGCCATGAACAATGATGAGATGAATATTAAATGAGGAAGAATATAAATAAAATATTAAATTAGAGAGTCGAAAGCGAAAATTATAATATAATTATAAAAGTACTTTTTTATTTCGCGAAAAATAAATGATTTGAAAAATATTATTTTAAATTGATTATTTATATCGCTTACAAAAATAGATAAAAAATATTTTCGTTATTCATAGAATATTTAAATATAAATTACTGTCGATAATAAAAAGTTGACTAATTATTTTAAATAATACAAAATAATTAATTTTAGAAAAATATTTTTCAAATTTTATTTTTAAATGAAATAAATGAAACCTAAAATTCGGGACTTTTATATGAGAAAAGCACACTAGTTCTTGCCAATTTTAAAATGACGTAAGCTCAATTCCTACATTTTCTCGAGATTTCTAAGGGTTTAATGTCAAACCTAGTCATGATAGGTCATAATCCACCATGAAATAAAAATCAAGTCCTAGATAATAGAGTGGCCACGAAGTTAAAAATTAAAAATTTAACAAGTATTCTTAGTGGTGGAGCTAAAAGGTTAGTTCAATGGATGCTTATATTATGGAGCATTTAATGTCGCAAAATTTGTAAAGTAAAAATATATGTACTTAATTTGACTAAACTTCGAGGCCCACAATTTCATTTTCCACGGAAAAAAAGTCCCAAAAAAAAAAGACGTTTACATTAATGTCTAAGGATTCTGAATTCTATATTTCGCTCTAAATTAAACAATGGAGAAAATTATCATAATCATGGTTCAACTTTTTTTTTTCTTTTAATAATCCAATGGCAAGATCGTGATATCTGATAATTTGGAGAGAAAGTAGCACAGCAACCCATCGGTATGATTCCTGCTTAATTTTGAGTTCTTAAGTTAGGATCAAACCCACAATCATTGGAACCTAAGTCGGATAATTGTGGTTCATTTGCTTGGAAATTATCCAATTCGTCTTAAACCAATTTACTGATGTAAAATTAGTCTTACTCTTTCCAATTTATCAATTGAATTTTGAAACTTATTGTATGGATGCCATTTCGGTCATAAACTTTTCGATTTTGTCAATTAAGTCATAAGTCTTTACATAATATTCCAATATAGTTATTCAACCAATTTTCACTGAAAATCGTTAACGTGGCGGTGTGTCATGTAAGACAATTGGCAAATTTTAGTGAGGATTGATTGGAATGACATTGGAATTTTACACAAATACTTATTACTAAATTGGTAAAATAAGAAAGTTTAAGATTGAATTGACATTTACATAACAGATTTAAAACTAATTACATAATTTTCCCAAGTGACTGCACACTCTATAGCTCTTAAGGTGATAGAGGTCGGGCGCCGGGCTGCCACCATGCATGCTTAGCCGATTGATGATCAAGAGCATAAAAGAAAATCAAACAAAACACAATCACAAAGAAATTCACAAATTAATTTGTGATGGTACCTTATTAAATAAACGACCCTTTTCCTTTGTAGCTTGTCATTAGCCCGGAAAATATTCCTACCATCCCCTTCAAGTGGGCCCTCTCTTTGCAAAGTGTCCTCTGCACTTTAGCTTTTTGTCAAATGACCCATTTGTGCTTGACAAGTGGGGACCAATGTGCCCCTGTAATAGTTTCGGTCGATGGCGATGGATGCCGGTATTGCATATGTACACTTCGCTTGAATCTTAGGGATGTTTATAGAAAAATTAAAAGAACAAAAAAAAAACCATCACCCTAGAACTGGCGAGGGTTCGACATCATTCACACCTGCTTAGGTGTACTGATCACACCTGACATGTCATTTGGCCACGAAGTTCAACACTGTTAAGTGTAAAAAGAAGACCAGATTTTCTATTAGGGGTAAACGGTTCCAGGTTCCTTACAAGTTCCGCCTAGAACCTAGAACCTACCTTCGGATATAGGTTTTTCATTTTTTGGAACCTGAAACCTACCCATCGGAACATGGAATCTGGAACCTATCCTATTACAGGTTTTAGGGTCGGTTTCAGGTTCCAACAGGTTCTTTTTTTCATCTTTAGTTAAGCAACATGAAAATAAACACAACAATAAAAATGAATAAGGATTTTATTATCGATTGTTTGAGAACGAATGTCTATATGCACTTGTCGTAGAGTATTAAGGAAATTTTGTGATTTTAATACACTAGTTACTCTTGTATTATATAGAATCATTGTATTAAAAGAAGCAATTGGAGTTTCCACTAATCTGATAGTCTATGAAAATAAAATTCTCAATCATAAAATGGAAGTTTAGACTAATGGTTTCAGATTATACACTTATCATCAAACACCATGGAATACCTAGAATTGCGTGAAAACATAAATTAAGAAAAACATAAAAACTTGTACTAGATTCTAGGTTTTAGGTTCCGGGTTCCAAGTTTCAAGTTCTACCAATCGAGAACCTAGAACCTACCCTTGGGTACAGGTTCTCCAAATTTTGGAACCTATAACCTACCCTCCATACCTTAGAACCTGGAACCACGGGTTCCTCACCCAGGTGCGGTTCTGGTTTAGGTAAACCTCGAACCATGCTCACCCCTATTCTCCACCTCAATCGATAATTTTAAGGCTCAATTTTCACTAGCCATGGCATTATCACTATGTACCAACATAAAATTCTCCATATTTTGCAATACTATTAACTTCGAAGATGTTAAAATATAATTTCCAAGGAAGAAATAAGAAAAATACTTCCTAAAGTCACGATAAACAATGAGATCATCAAAAACGCTTAGAGCAACATTTTGGACCTTCATTGGTAAGTGGCAATGCTCAAATCTAAAGACTACTGCAACAGTGGTGTGTATACTTGAATTTAGCAAGGGACATTGGATCATCGCCAGTTCCTATGTAACATCTCCTTTTATCTTAGCTTCCTCCCTTCACTTGGCCTCTATTAGCCTTCCAATTATCGAGTTTGCTTCGTTTCTTAATTTCTTGTGCGATACGTTACTTTCGGGCAAATATGACCCGGAGATTAGGGCGAAACGTGCACGTCCAATGCACGTGCTCGCCGCGGACCAATTTTCTCACCAACTCCATAGTGTAGGGGGCCCATTAACCATGCTTGTCAAGTACAGGATGTTAGTGGAAAAAATTCAACTTCCAAAGGGTACTTTGACAAATAAAAATTTGGGGGGCTTCTTTCTAGGTTGATAATTGGAATTTTTCCCCGTTGGCCAATGTCGTCATGAGACTTCGCAACTCCTCGTTGGCCCGCGTCCTCGTGACGTACAACAAAATGTCTATTTCCTTGGACTTAAATGACCCGCATTGACCATCTACAAATTCCCTCTTATCGTAAATAATATTCCGTCGGTGCATTTATTCGGAGGAGATTCTTTGCAATAATAGGTTGGAGTGCTTCCGACAACTTGTTAGTACATTCTTGTTTCCTTCATACTCACCATTTATTACTCATGTCTACCATGAAAACCGCTCCCTTCTCCTCTTGCAATCTCTCCGCTTCACTCCAAATTTGATCCCGAGATGGGGTCAATTGCAGTGAAACTCCTAATCTTATTAAATTTCTCTTTTTTTTCTGCTCAGATGCGAAAATCTCACCGTCTCTTCAACTCGACTGATCATTTGAATCGATTCTTAGTGAATTCACTACGAAACCCGAAAGAGAAAAAGAAGAAGAAGAAAAAGAATTAAACGGAGAGAAAAGTAAACGATTGGAAAACAGAGAAGAGCAGCAAAATATTGACTTTCCTCTTTTATTTTATTTTTGATTTATTTTTGGGGGCTGAAACGGAGAAAAATGTGTGAAGTGATGGCGGACGGGGAGGAGGAGGCGTGCGGACCCGGAGTAGGAAGTCAAAATGGCGACGCAAGAGGGCATCTCCGTCATTTCGCTCCCGACACCACGCTTTTCCTTTTCTACCCCTCCCTCCCTCCATCCTTCCTCCCTCTCTCCTATCTCGGTCCTTTCTCTCTCGGTCATTGCGATTCGCACAGAGAGAGAGAGAGAGAGAGAGAGAGAGACTCTGCTTGCTACGGAACTGACTTCGCTCGAGCGCTTCTTCGCGAGCAGCTCCTCTCACACCTCTTCCCCCGAGGAGCGGCGCGACCCCGGACGAGCGGTGCGACCCCTCGATTCCTCACTGTTTCATCGGGCCGGGGCGGTCGCGGGTCGTGTCCGGATGAATCTTCTGCCGCTGCCGCGCGGTGATTAGAGCTCGCGGGACGGCGGACTGGGAGCGGCTCGGATGACCCTTTTCCCCTCTTCGTTCCTCCTTCGAGGTATGAGCTCAATCTGGGACTTTTGTGAATTCGGGTGTCGGTGATCGGAGGAAAGGATCGGTCTTGAGCACGTTTCTGGCCTGCGCTTCTGTTTTTTCTTCTTTTTTCCTTTTTTTGGGTTAGTGGGTAGTCTTCGTTTTGTCCGATGGTGTGTCTTGGCTTTCCCACTATTTTTGGGTCGATCTTTATCCCGTTCCGGATAATTTCTATGCTGCTTCAGCTGCAGCTGTGGCTTGTTTTGCTTGGTTGTGATTCTTTTGTTCCCCTTTTTCTTGGACTGAGTCTTTTTGTGATCGGCGATATACCCTTTTTATGGGGAGCTAATCAAGTCGATTCCGGGTGGGTATTGATAATTGCAACGTTTCGATTGATCAATTTGATGATTGCCCGATGATCGGTACCAAAAGACGTGTTTGACTTTCGTGTCGTTACTGCTTCTAAAGGCTTCCGTACATCGACTTGATTACTATGATGGTTGGGTTGGGGTTGACCTGTCTTAAGAGATGTGAGGGCTTTGAGGATTGTATCTGATCAGTCTCAAAGGAAGTCCCTTTTTTTTTTCTTCTTTAGGGTTGGAAAGGATGTCTTGTTTATCTGGTAGAAGACTGGCAGCCTTTTCCAGCATTAGGAGGAATAGAGACCCGTAAGAAGGAAGACAATCTGGAGCAGGGGGGTTATTTTTGTGGAACCAGACATTCTGGACATTAATGTTGTCATTATTGGTATTGCAAGGCTCAGTGCTATGGCTTGAATTTTCAATGGGGTAGCCATACTTGTGTAATACGAGTTGACTGCTCCTTCATTTTATGTGGATTCTGAGATTGATATATTGTTAGATCAATAGAATGTTGACTTTTGTTTGCCTGAAGTCGACATTCGAGCCCAAAGATGAAAAGAAGTGTCGCGTTACATTAATTTGGTGGCTGTACAAGCAATGTAAATTGATTGCGGGTACGAGGTATATTTTTGTAAGGAGATATTATATGTATCTTTCAAATTTTAGATCATATATTGGTCTTACAATGTTTTATTGATGCTTGCAGGCATAGATGCTCTTTGTAATCACATTATCATGGCTAGCTTTTCCTTCAGAAATCATTTTTTCATCATCTCCAAATGACTTGAATTTATGCTTATAGATCATGTCAGTCTCTATGAAGTATTTCTCCTTTGGGTTGTGATATAAGATTTTGTAGCTCAGGGTTTTTTCTCAACAAAAGCATCTCATTCCAATCAGCCTTCACTACCCTGATACATATTTGCGGTGTTTGTGCACTTGCAGATCCACATCAGTAGTCTCTCGAGTATCCACAATCGCAAGAAATTTGTGGAAAGGGATCTTGTCAGATTTTGTCATGGAGGGTAATCAGTTGGATATTGACTGGGAAGATGTGGTTTGTCCTATATGTTTGGATTATCCTCACAATAGTGTTCTTCTCCGGTGCTCATCTTATGACAAAGGCTGTCGTCCCTTTGTATGTGACACAGATCACTTGCACTCCAACTGTTTGGACCGGTTTAGAAGTGCATATGGCGTGAGATCTTCTTCATCTCCTGAAACCTCTTCCACATCAAAAACGGAGCCCGTGGAATTGGATAATGGCTGTAGGCCAACCTGCCCATTGTGTAGAGGAGAAGTTACTGGATGGGTTGTTATTGATGAAGCTTGTGTCATTCTAAATGATAAGAAGCGCTGTTGTGATGAGTTCCGATGTCTGTTTAGTGGAACCTACTCTGAGTTGCAGAAGCATGCTCAAGTAGAGCACCCTCATGCTCGGCCCTCAAAGATTGATCCTGCTCGGCAGCTTGATTGGGAGAATTTCCAGCAATCATCAGAGATCATAGATGTCTTGAGCACCATCCATTCAGAAGTTCCCCGAGGTGTAGTTTTGGGTGATTATGTTATTGATTATGGTGACAATGATACCGGCGATGAGTTTGAGGACTTTCCAGGTGATGAAGGCAATTGGTGGACATCATGTATATTATATCAGGTATTTGATAACTTTAGGAGTTCTAGGAACAGAAGAAGGTCAAGAGTTGGTGATACAAGAAGAGGGACTCGACATACTACATATGATACATCAAATTCTGATGAGGGTTCTGTTACCTCTTTGGAGTATGCAGATTACCGACCAGATGATATAGATGATGAGTTTGTCAGTGCAAGGGGTTCCTCAAGGGCTAGCTCTAGGCATCGCAGGTTAGTGAAGCTTCCTTTGTGCCTTGATTAGTGCAGAGCTTGTTTGATTGAATATTGGTTTTGTTTGTCAACATAAACTTCTTTAGTTTTTGGTTCACTGACTTCAGGTTTTATCTGTTTGTTTGTTTTTCAATTAGTCTGATTTTTCTTCTTTCATTTGTTAAGATAGATTGCAGCCATTTTGTTCATTGATTTCTCGGAGAGGGATGTTGGTGAATTGAATTGTTCTTATTTGATTGCGGCTGTAGGTTTTCAATGGAAGTTTCTGTTGAATTTCCCTTTTGATTTCGCTTTCACCATGCATATGCATTATGGTTGCTGGTGTAAAAAGTTTTCTGGCAACTCAGGATGTGCTTATTTGTCAAGTTCAGTGTGGAGTTGAACAATGGTGGATGAAATAATCTCATGAATGTTTGGCTAGAACCCCGAACTTGATGCAACAAGAGATTGATATGGGAAACTAAGAAAATAGTACTTTTAGTGTGTCGGTAATCTACACTTTTAGGTTTTGGTGGACATGGCTGTGTCAAGTGCACACCTTTAAGTGATCACAAGTCACTCATTTCTCCTTGTTTGTTAACTGTTTTGAACCAAGGATGATTTTATTTGGTGAAGCATCATAAATTAACATGATACGAGATGGGTGACTGTTCCTCCAGGCCGTTATCCATGGTTTGTTACATCTACATGCTGCAATAGACATGCACTTAGAATTAATTCTTCGATTTTCTCTGTTTCTTTAAGAATATTATCTGAACTCTCTAATCCGCATGTTCTTTGTTTACTTAAATATCACAGCTCGAGGAGGCGGCGTTCTCGCTTCTATGATAACTAGGTAACTTATTCACCTTCCTTCTGCCCTGCACATTTACGTGTGCATCTAAAATGTAATGAAGTTACTTCTGTCTTAGCTGAATTACGTGTCTAGGAGTTATATTGCAACTCTGCTGGGTTCAATTAATTGACCACAAATTTTTTCCTTAGCATTGAAAGAATAGAGCAGGACTAAAAATTGTTAACAGAGTAGCATCTCTCCATTTTAAAAACTTACCTGTTCTATGAAACTTTGTTAATTGCTCTTCCCAGCTCATGGGGCCTGAGGGTAGTGGACGTGGAGGAACAGACGAATGCCAATGACAAAATTGTGGGAGTCTCCAACAAATCACATCGATTGGCTTTTCCTAGTCGAAAGATGTTCTGACCTGTTCATTCTGTGGTTTACTGATGACTGATTTTGATATATAAAAATTTTCGGGCTGTCCCCTTTTACATTGTTGGTTGCTTTTTTCGCTGTATGTATGGGACTTTGAAGAAGTGGATAACTTCATAAGACAAGGTACACTTAAAGCAAGAAAGCTATACCTGCAGTATCATGCATGGAATGTCCATTATTTGAAGTAGAAAGCCGCTGAACTGTGGAGCTTTCACCTTGTCCTAGGATTTTAGGATATGCTCCCATTCATTGTACATGGAGATTGTTATATGAACTTTTCATTTCACTTTAGAAAATGGTGCAGCATATGTGGGTTGGTATGAACTCGTTGGGGGTTCACTTTTTGGAGTGCTTGACCTTGGCCATGAAGAGCATCAAAAGTCAGAAACCACTTCAAGGATGGAAATGAGAGATGTTTTCAAAGAGCCGGAATTTGACCGGCGAAAAAGAGGATTTTGTATTTGTCCATCCTTATGTAAAGAAGCATTGAATAACGTATGGTCACGATTTAAAGTCCAAAGTGACATCCATCCTCATTTATTTCACCAAAGCCATGACAATCATGAAAGCCATTGAAATTTTCGCCTCTTTGCTCATATAACTGTCTAAATCCCCCTCCTATGAAATATTTTTTTCTAAAACAGGGGTGCCTTGAGTCTTTACTCACAGCGATCTTCCTAGAATTTCCCCTCAAAAGCTTTCTTTCAAATCTTATACCACTAAACATCATAATAAGACATGCCCTCACCCTTCTCCTGAAGGAGATGCAGACTCCTGGAAATGGTAGACAGGGTCGGGTACTGAACCCAACATAATTAGCCACCGTAACGAGCGAACACTCTCAAGGTGGGCTGGTGTTTGCATTCGCTCGACAGGATGCACAGGCACCTAGTGCGGTTGTTAAATGTACGGTGGACGAATTTTCTGTATCTGCATATGTCGTGTTTGATCTGGTCGCCACTCATTCTTTTATAAAAATGCATAATCCACCATGTGAAAACCCGAGACTGCAATGTGTGATCGAAACTCCTATAGGTGCTGCCATGATAATTGACTGATTTTGTAAGGGTTAGTTCTCCTGAAGAAAGAGACCTTAAAAAACTAAGTCCACTCCTAAGCTAAAAGGCCTAGGCTCCCTAAACTAAAATAAGCCTAAGCCCAGCCCACGAACTAAATCCCAAAAGGACCTGGCCAGCCAAAATCGATGACCCAACCGGACTCAAACCCAGATCCACCATTGCTGTAACCTGACTCCCTCTTGGTTGCCCTTGTTCCTCGTGGCCTCGACGCAGACGGCTGAAACGAGAGCCACCACTTGTCTCGCTTCGGTCGTGCGGCTACTTCGACATCGCTCGGCCAACCTAGAAATCACTACAAAGGGGGAATTTTACTCTGCTTAAAAATAGATCTTTATAATTTTAAATGAAAGTATTTTGAGAGAATGCTTGTTCCATGATTTTACCTTTTTGACTCTAACAAGATAACGGAAAACTGAGGCATAGATAGAATATTTGCTTTGTGAATTTTGCTTTTGCTTCACAATGTTGCCTTTGTAAAGTTTGGAATTTAAAAAAAAATTGGGTAACAATATGATAAAAGGATCAATATACTGACCAAACTTTATGATCAATCACTTCAGTCTCAATCTTTTTAAAAAAAAAAATTGTCCATTTAAGTGAATTCAGTGAGTCACGTTAGATTTCCTGACAGTCACTTCACTTAAGTGATCATTTTCACACTTCAATGATTTTTGAAAGGTTGTAGCATCAAAGTTCTCGTTATACAAAAATTGTGGCACTTGTACTTTTCTTTTACTATTAGGAAAAAGAAAACTTAGTTTGAGGTTATGAATTCTTGGACTTTGAGGCTTTTGCACGTCCTTTGTCAGATGTTTCGAGCCTTGACTCGCAATGTTAAGGGTTAGTTAAGTTAAGCTAGAGGTGGGTTGCCGGCCACATGTCCTTTGTAGGGTAGCATGTGGAAGATCAAAATGTTTAGCGACCGTCATGCACCACATGTGTCCTTGTGAAACATTCTGTATAGATGGAGAAAATTTTCAGCTGGTGTTGCGCACTGCATGCCAGTTGTTCATACATGGATGACAAGTTGTGATTATGGTGTGATTATGGTGATCATAAATCACATTAGCTGATGGTGACTGGTGTGAGATGTACACACTCTTGTGCAAAGGTTTTATCACAGAGTTGACTTTATTCATGGATTCGACACGGAGATTAGTGTTAAAGGAAATAATATGCTTGTTCACTAGATTCGAAGCAATCGACTCGATGCTTTAGAATTATCTTAAATTGGAGTAAGCATTTATTACCTTCTTTTGATTTTTTTGTGACTTTACTTGTTATAACAAGCTAAATAGGTGATTTCTATATTCCACACGAATCAAGTTAGACTAGTGATACATGCCAAACACAGTGTGAAAATCATAGTGGTGAGAGTAAAGTTCACTAGATTTCAATTTGGAGCAGTGACTTAGAAACTGGATTTTCACTGTCGGCCTATATTCTGACCTTCTCCATTAAAGTAGATCATATTCGTGCTAATGCAAATCCCAGAACCTGATTTTGTTGCTTTACTTTCGCCTCGGGCAAATGTATAGAATTGCTTGATGATTATGCATTCAAAAGTATAATCAGGAGTACTTTTGAAATGGGTGCTGCCTTTTGTTCCTTGTAATGTTATGCAGCGTAAATGGTGCTTTTGAACTTGATTATTACCCAAAGTAATGCTTATAAAATGGTGGCAGTTACTGAGGATATTGCCAAGGCAAATTCAAAGGTAATGTTGTTTTGCCTCGCTTACTCTCCATATATAATTTCTGACCGTTCTTTGAGAAGGTACCCCGATCGTTGAGCCTTTTGGTGCCATCAGTTCGAGTTCAACCATGGGATTTTTGCTGATCCACCAAAACGTTCGTGATCTGTGGAAGGAGTGGGAGCTACGGTTACTCGTCCTCCTCAGCTTGTTCCTCCAATTGACCCTTCCCACTCAGGCCAGTCGGAGGAATCCACTTTCAGGGTATGGATCCAAGTCGTGGTCTGGATGATGTACCTATTGGCTGACTCCATCGCGACTCTCACGCTCGGCATCATGTCGAACCGCCTGGCCAACATCAAGGAAATGAAGGGGACGATCGATCCGAAGAGCCAGATCATAGCGTTTTGGGCGCCGGTCCTCCTCATCCACTTGGGCGGGCCCGACACGATCACTGCTTATGCCCTGGAGGACAACAAGCTATGGCTGAGGCATTTGGCGCGGCTTTGCGTCCAGGTAGGAATAGCGGGTCACATTTACTTTATGGCCTTGGCAGGGTCTCCACCATCTATGCTAGCCGCGGGTATTTTCCTGGTGGGGTTCATCAAATATACAGAGAGGACATTGTGCCTATGAGAATGTATCTCACTTCTTATGCACTTTAAGAATCAGGGTTGGGAACTTTGACCTTTTTCAATCACCAACAAAAATTTTCAAGCAACCTTCTTGCGAATCACTAACTAGGCTGAAAGGAAATAGCAATCAATATATTGAAAATGAACAAGCAAATAATAATATGCATACACAAACAACAACCTAACATTTGTTTCAAAGAACATTCAAAATTTTATTGTAAAGCTTCAAAAGTTTGTTCAGTTTTGAGCGCAATTTATTTATCAAAGATTTTTGCATATTTTAAAAGAAAACTACTCAAAATCTAATCTCTAAGCTTCTTCCTAATTTTAGATAAAATAATTTTTTGGAATTTTTAAAAAAATTATTTTTTATTTTCTATGATAAAATTAGGGCGGCACTATCTCCACTCTCTATATAACTAAAGGGTGGTGTTATTTTCACCCATTAAATGATTAAATCCACCCTATTTCCATTAAAAAGACAAAGTCGCCCTTAGTTATTCAATTGCAATTTAAAGTGAAAATAGAGCCGCCCTAAATAAATCCATCCCTATTTTCACAAAAAAGACAATATTGTCCTCAATTTTAATTGCAGTCTAAAGGCTTCGAATTTTTTACTGTCCTTTTTCTATTCAATTTTTCTATCTTCTGCGTAAAATCTAATTGTCATAATTAGGAAACATGCTTGTTTTTGTTTAGGGAAAATTCCAAAAAAGGCTTCAAGTGCCCTCAATTTCTCAAATAATGGTCCGAAATTGACTTTGTTTCAAATAAGGGCATAAAGTGTAATTACTTTTTCAAATAAGGGCCTGACTTTTCCGGCAATCAATGGCATTTTCGTCATTTACTATTTTTTTCCTTCCTTTTTTCTGGTCATCTTCTTCTCCATCATCGGTCGCCGACCAGCCACCGGTGAAGCACACACAAAGTTGGGCGAGGGTCACCCTCGCCCGATCCAACGAGGGACGGCCTCGCATGGGGGGCGAGACCCTTGCCTTGGGGAGGCCGCCCTTGCGGCCGTCCACAAGGTTGACCTCGCCCACAGCTGACGAGGGCCGACCTCACGGACGGCCGCGAGGGCGGACTCGCCCGTCCCTCGCTTGGGGCCAACAAGGGTGGCTGACCCTCGCCAGATCTAGTGACATCGGCCTCACTTGCGACCAGCGAGGGCCAACCTCGTGGATGGCCGCAAGGCGACCTCCTCAGGGCGAGAGACGGCCTCGCCCATCCCTCACCAGTGGTCGGCGAGGGTGGCCCTTGCCAGATCGGGCTAGGGCGACCCTCGCCCAGCCCTTTGTGGGCGTCGCCGATGGCCGGCCGGCCACCGACGATGATGAAGAAGATGAAACAAAAGAAAAAAGGAAAAGTGGCAAATGAAAAAAATTCCCTTGATCGGTCAGAAAATTTAGCCGATCGGTGACCGGACGATGACCAACAAAGTCAGGCCCTCATTTGAAACAATCATGGCCACTTCAAGCCCTTATTTGAAACAATGTCAACTTCGAACCCTTATTTGAAAAACTGATGGCACTTAGGGCACTTTTTTGGAATTTTCCCTTTTGTTTATGGCTTTTCATCAAATTTGAACCTATTGCTATTTAGAAAATAAAACTAGTCTCTTTTGCATCATTGTTCTTATAACAATTTATCTTTTTTTCATCCATTGTATATCAAAAGCTCACTTTCTTGATGAATTTTTTATATTTTTAATTTGTTAGTCTAAAATATATATCAAGTCTCTAAATTTACTATATCAAATAATTTGTCTTTTTCATTACAATTGGTGATATACTTTGACACTAAGCATGTAAAATGTTATAAGAGTGCTTAGAAAAACACTGAAAATATTGACATGAAAAAGTTATCCACATTGAGGCATCTTGATATTGTACGTAAACACACTACGAATGATATTAATTTTTGCCGATCCAAGATAATGAAATTTCGATGGCATTTTACAAAAACAATTCTTTTTTTTGCAAAGTTTTGATATAATTAGGTTCCATTTTTTGATATTTCATGAATAGAAATGTAACTATAATATTGTCCGAAAGGCCTTAAAGAGGTGTTTTTTGTGGTTTCATTTGATCATTTTATAATATATATATAAAAGAAAACTGATAAAAAAATTTGATGTGATATGCACAACAAAAATGTAAAAAATTTATAAATCCGTGACTGTGTTATAAAGTTATCCATGTTAATTTTTTTTTCTAGAATTACTGGACAATTGATCCATAAATTTGCTCAACAATGTAGAAAATAACTAGTTTCTTGAAATTTCTCTTTTCAACAAAACTAATTTTTATAGAAGTAAAATCTAAAATTAAAGATAAAACATAATGCATTCAATATACATGGGATATTCTTAGTTATGGCAACTATATTTTACATGGGAAAAGAAAAGCTAACAAAAAGGAAAGTTAATAAATTGAGGGCTACTGCTTTAGATTGCAATTGAAAAATTAAGGGAAATTTTGTCTTTTTAATGAAAATGTGGTGGATTTAGTCATTTAAAGGATGGAAATAGTGCCACCCAAAAATTATGATATAATATAATATAATCTTATAATATGCAGACTTAGGTCGGATCTTTGCATTTGACCTAGGTTTAGGACCAACCCGGGTTGCAAGGCCCTCAATCGGACTGGGCCTAGTCTAGCTCAAATTTAAGCCCTCCTGAAAAAAAAAAAAAAAACCCTAAATAACTAAGTCCAGTCCTAAGCTAAAAGGCCTAGGCTCGCTAAACTAAAATAAGTCTAAGCCCGGCCCACGAACTAAATCCAAAAGGGCCCGGCTAGCCAAAGCCGATGACCCAACTCGGCTCAAACCCGGATCCACCATCGCTCTAACCCGACTCCCTCTCGGTTGCCCTTGCTTCTTGTGGCCTCGACTGACATTGCCTAGGCCAACCTTAAAATCACTACAAAGGGGGAATATTACTTGCTTAAAAATAGATCTTTATAATTTTAAATGAAAGTATTTTTAGAGAATGTTTGTTCATGATTTTACTTTTTGGAGTCCAACAACATAAAGGAAAATAGTGGGACGGTTAGAATATTTACTTCTGATTTTAGCTTTTGGCTCACGATGCCGCTTTGTAAAATTTGGAATTTTAAAAAATTCAGGGCAACAATATGATAAAGGATCAATATACTATTTAAACTTTATGATCAATCATTTCAGTGCCCATTTTTTTTAAAGCGTCCATTCAAGTGAATCAGTGAGTCACATTAGATTTTTCGACAATCACTTCACTTGAGTGATCGTTTTTTACACTTCAAATATTTTTGAAAGGGTGTAACATCAAACTTAGCGTCATGCCAAAATTGTGGCCCCGGTACTTTTCTTTTCCTGGTAGGGAAAAGAAAATTAGTTTAAGGTTACGAATTCTTGGACTCTGAGGCTTTTGCAAGTTCTTAGTCGGATGTTTCAAGCCTTGACTTGCAATGTTAAGGGCTTAGATAAGTTAAGCTAGACATGGGCCGCCGGCCACTTGTCCATTGAAGGGTAGCATGTGGAAGATCAAAATGTTTAGCGACCGTCATGCACCACATGCGTCCTTATGAAACATTCTGTATAGATGGAGAAAATTTTCAGCTAGTGTTGCACACCACATGCCAATTGTTCATGCATGGTTGACAAGTAGTGATCATGGTGGTCATAAATTGCATCCATTGACAGCGACATGGTACAAGATATATGCACTCTCATGCAATGTTTTATCATGGTGATGACTTTATTCACGGATTTGACATGAAGGATAGGGTTTAAGGAAATAATATGCTTGTTTACTGGAATTGAAACACTCGACTCGATACTTTGGAATTGATTTAATTTGGAGTGAGCATTTATCACTCTGTTTTGGCCTCTTCTAACTTTAAGCAAGCTAAATAGGTGATTTCTATATTCTACAATAGGCTGGTGATATGTGCCAAACAAAGTGTGAAAATCACAATGGTGAGAGTGAAGTTCACTGTATTTCAATTTGGAGCAATAACTTAGAAATCGGACTTTAATTGTCGGCCCATATTCCGATCTTCTCCATTAAAGTAGATCATACTCATGCTAGTGCGAATCCTGGAACCTAATTTTGTCACTTAACTTCCGTCTCGGGCAAATGCATAAAATTACTTGACGATTATGCATTCAAAAGTGATTTTACTTTTTGGAGTCTAACAAGATAAAGGAAAATAGTGGGACAGTTAGAATATTTACTTTGTGATTTTTGCTTTTGGCTTAGATATCGCTTTGTAAAATTTGGAATTTAAAAAAATTTAGGGCAACAATATGATAAAGGATCAATATACTATTAAAACTTTATGATCAATCACTTTAGTGTCAATTTTTTTTTGAAAGCACCCATTTAAGTGAATTTAGTGAGTCACATTAGATTTTCCAACAATCACTTCATTTAAGTGATCGTTTTTCATACTTTAATGATTTTGAAAGGTTGTAACATCAAACTTAGCATCATGCCAAAATTGTGGTAGTGGTACTTTTCTTTTCCTAGTAGGGAAAACTTAGTTTGAGGTTACGAATTCTTGGACTTTGAGGCTTTTGCAGGTTCTTAGTCAGATGTTTCAAGCCTTGGCTTGCAATGTTAAGGGCTTAGATAAGTTAAACTTGAGGTGGGCCGCCAGCCACTTGTCATTTGTAGGGCAGCACGTGGACGATCAAAATGTTCGGTGACGTTCATGCACCACATGCATCCTTGTGAAATATTATGAATAGATGGAGAAAATTTTCAGCTAGTGTTGCGCACCGCATGCCAATTTTTCAGACATGGTCAACAAGTAGTGATCATGGTGGTTATAAATTGCATCAATTGATGGCAACGTGGTGCGAGACATATGCGCTCTTATATAATGTTTTATCATGGTGATGACTTTATTGACGGACTTTATTGACGGTTTTGACATGAAGGATAGGGTTCAAGGAAATAATATGCTTGTTTATAGGAATCGAAACACTTGACTCGATACTTTGGAATTGATTCAATTTGGACTAAGCATTTATCACCTTGTTTTGGCCTTTTGTGACTTTAAGCAAGCTAAATAGGTGATTTCTATCCTTACCAAAAAAAATAAAATAGGTGATTTCTATATTCTACAACAAGTTGGTGATATGTACCGAACAAAGTGTGAAAATCACAGTGGTGAGAGTGAAGTTCACTGTATTTCAATTTGGAGCAGTAACTTAGAAATCGGACTTTAATTGTCGGCCCATATTCCTATCTTCTCCATTAAAGTAGATCATACTCGTGCTAGTACGAATCTTGGAACCTAATTTTGTCACTTAACTTCCGCCTCGGGCAAATGCATAAAATTACTTGACGATTATACATCCAAAAATGGTGCCACGAGTACTCTATTGGCTGTTTTTGGAATGGGTACTGCTTTTTTTTACCTTGTAATGTTATGTAGTGTAAATGGTGCTTTTGAACTTGATTATTATCCCAAGTAATGCTTATAAAATGGTGGCAGTTCTGAGGATATTGCCGAGGCAAATTCAAAGCTAATGTTGTTTTGCCTTTGCTTACTCTCCATATATAATTTTTGACCGCTCTCTGAGAAGGTGCCCCGATCATTGAGCCTTTCGATGCCATCAGTTCGAGTTCAACAATGGGATATTTGCTGATCCACCAAAACGCTCGTGATCTGTGGAAGGAGTGGGAGTTGCGGTTACTCGTCCTCCTCAGCTTGTTCCTCCAATTGACCCTTGCCACTCAGGCCAATCGGAGGAAATCCATTTTTAGGGTATGGATCCGAGTCGTGGTCTGGATGATGTACCTATTGGCCGACTCCATTGCAACTCTCACGCTCGGCGTCATGTCGAACTGCCTGACCAACATGAAGGAAATGAAGGGGAAGATCGATCCGAAGAGCCAGATCATAGCGTTCTGGGCGCCGTTCCTCCTCCTCCACTTGGGCGGGCCAGACACGATCACTGCTTATGCCCTGGAGGACAACGAGCTATGGCTGAGGCATATGGGGCGGCTTTGCGTCCAGGTAGTAATAGCGGGTCACATTCACTTTATGGCCTTGGCAGGGTCTCCACTATCTATACTAGCGGCAGGTATTATCCTGGTGGGGTTCATCAAATATGCAGAGCGGACACTGTGCCTGTACTTGGCGAGCGAAGGTCGACTTCGCGAGTCGATGCTTCCACTTCCTAATTTCGGTTCCATAGATTCCAAAATAACGAAGCAGAATTTGGTGCCCAAGGCCTATGAGTTGTTCAAGACCTTCAAGCTTCTCTTCGTGGGCTTGATCGTCAACATTGACAAGGTGAACCTCAATGTGAACATGTTCATGGACCTTGGTTTGATGGATTCGACGGCGGCTTTTCATATAGTGGAGATCGAGCTGGGGTTCATGTACGATCTGCTCTACACCAAGGCACCGTTGCTGAACTGTGCTTGGGGCATCATTCGTTGGGTCGTCAGTCTCTCCGTGCCGTGTGCCGTGTTGGTATTCTTCTCCTTACAGGATAAGAAGGATTACCCCAAAGTTGACGTCTGGATAACTTTCTTGCTGGTAAGTGGGGCTATACTTTTAGAGACTTACTCGCTTCTTCTAGCAATTTCATCCGATTGGGTTGACCACTGGCCGCTTCAGGGATTCGGGAGATCTGCAATTTCGTCCGCCATATCTTTTCTCCATTTCCGTGGGGACCGAAGATGGTCGAATTCTGCGGCCCAGCTCAGCCTCTACAGATTATCCATGGGGAAAATACACAAGATCTTCCTCAAGCATCGGTGGCTCTCCAAGTTTCATGAGAAGTCGGTGATCTTTTACATCCGTCACAAAGAGTTCAATAAAGACATCAATAAATGGATCTTCGATCACTTGAAGGAGACGGTCGAAATTCTGAAAAAGAACAACAGATTGAAGAAGGGGGAGGCCATCGGGAAGTTGAGTAGTGAGCTGGAAGGGGGCGACAGGGAGGTGCGTATCGACCTGGAGGGGGCCGAAGGACTGTACAAGTCGAAAGGTGAATATCTGTTCTGGTGTGTGAGCGAAGTACTGAAGAGTTCAAAGGGTGAAGGTCTGGTCTGGAGTGTGCAAGCGGAGTTCGACAAGATCATCCTCATCTGGCACGTTGCCACTGAGGTTTGCTACTACAGGGACCGTGACAAGGAGCATTCGATCACCGCTAAAAAAAACACGAAATACAAGAAGAGTAAGTTGATCTCTCGGTACATGCTCTATCTTTTACAAGTCCATCCTTCCATGTTGCCAACAGGGATAGGGGTGAGACAATACGAAGCTGCTTTGGTCGACCCTCTGAAGTCACTCGAGGATGACACTCAGAAGGCCCTCCAGGGGAGCCAAGCAGGGAGACCAGAGAACAAAGGCAGCATCCCATCGGTCGTCATCAAGTGGGTAAACAAATTATTCAAGAAAGAGAAACATTTCCACACCGGTGCTAAAGCCTGTGACAAGGGGCACAAGTCAAGAAAGTCGCGCAATCTGTGCGAATTCTACCATGATCTGCTCGAATCCGCCAAGAAAAGAGGCAGTGGCGAAAGCAGGTCGGCGCTGTTTAAAGCATGCCATCTTGCAATACAGTTGAATAAAATCGAGGCCTTCGACGAGAAATGGGGCTTGATCAGCAAGGTCTGGGCGCGATTGCTGATATATGCGGCTTACCGATGCAAAGGCCATGAACACTGCGAGGGCCTGAGCAGAGGAGGAGAGCTTCTCAGCCATGTATGGCTTCTCATGGCGCATCTCGGCATTGCGGAGGCACTGCAAGCTTTTGATTCCGACTGTGTAGCCAGAATGAACAAACGATGAAAGTTTCGGGTGGAAGGTGTCTTTTGGTTAACCCTATATGTTATTTGAGTAAGAAGATAAATAAGTGAAGCTCATCATCATCATCATCATCATCATCATCATCATCATCTTGATGAGATGGTGAGAGAGTCGTTTCGATATTTGTTGTACTTAAAGTCTGTCAGGAAATAATGAAATTGTGCATCAGCTGGTGTTCACCAGAGGCATTATTACCTTGAAGCCAGCCAAATTGGAAGTGGTTAGTAACTTTCCATATGATGATTTGGTTAGTAACTTCTTAGCGGAATTAAATTTCACTCCAACTCGTAAGTTTTTTTAATTGGAGAAAATATGCGTCTATCTGCGAGACTGAAACCAATAATTTCTTTTTAGAGTGATTCATAAGTTTCAATTAAAAAAAAAGAGTAGCTTTCAGCCTAGTTAATATTAGTAGCTAACTTGTCCACGTGGTTAATAATTTTTTTACTTAGAAATACGCAATTTAGGGCTCGTTTTTGCCTCTCTCGCAAAAGATTAAAAAATAAAAAAAATATTTTAAGTTTCAGAAAATTATGAAAAATTTATTACATATGATTTTATGTAATAATATTTGAATACTTTTGAAAAGTATTGAGTGCTTCGTGATAAATAAAATTCAATATATGAGCACTGCAAAATTTACAAAAAATTAGAAGGGCTAATACAATTTTTAAAAAAAAGATCAAACTAATGCGCCGTGACATATTTACTCCGATTTAAATATTCGGCTCTCGAAAATACCATAATGAACCTGATTTCTTTCCCAACACTTTAACAAAAGGAGAGAAAGAGGTTCATAACAGCAGCGTTAAACAGTGGGACACGTGGAAGAATTCTTAATTTTGGTTTGTCCCACCTACAGAACTGTGACATTATTAGGCAATTTGAACATTCAAATATTAATATTATCGTGGATGAAGCTTTCTGAAACCATCAGCTATTCTTTCTAGAATAAAGCTCATAACTTGATGATGAAAAAAAGGCGAGACTTTGGTTGAAAATCTATTCTAAAGAGCAAACCATTCCACCGTAATAAGAGAGAGATATGCTTCTTTTTTCAATGGCCATAAGTTGTAGTCAACACATATTGAGAAACAAATTTCCCAGAAAACCAATTTAGTAAACCATCCATGATGCAAGCGAAGTTAGAAAGTAGACATCCAAATTTCTTGATGAAGAACTTTTATGGTGAGGTTAAAGAGACATACGATGGCCTTGTCAAAAACATAAAGTAGATCTCAATTGAGCAAGCTGCATGTCCTAAGTTCAAAGGGTTCTACATGTAGATGTATCTAAAAAAAAACTTTGTGGATTGCATCATGATATGGCCATATTAATGACAAGAAATTCAATACAGAAACCTTTACTTACTCAAAAAAATTTCTCCCTCACTTCTACATTAGTCGACGGTCTCCAAACCCAATTGGAGATCATGATGGGTATGCTTGTAACTCATATTTAACCCATTTAATCTAGCAAAACATTCTGACAAAAAAAAAAAAAAAACCTAGCAACACAGCTCACCCTCTTTGTCTTTCTTTTTTTCATCTCTCAGAATCGTTCTTCTCTCTTCTTTCTCTCCTCAGTCTGCTCACTCGTCGCAACTATATTTGCTGCCGCGAAACCCTAACGCTACCCTTTCCACCGTGCCCACATTCGTCCAGATCGTCCGTACGATCAACCTTGACCTCCCGGCGATCACTGGTGCGGAAAGTCTCCTTGATGTGGAGCAGCTGGTGCTCGTACTCCCGGAGGTCAATGCTGTCAACGGGCTTGTACTTCAAGAGGACCAATCCATCATCGTGCTTGCACTGGATCGACTTGAAGAAGCGTCCTTTGCCGAGTATCTCTGAGGACCAAGTTGTACTAGGAGGAAGGCAGGTCGTGGAGGTAGTATCCCGGTGCAGAGCTTCACTTCGTGCGGCGCGATCTATTGCTCACGGATGGCGATTCTCATTATAGTGCTTCGTGAGCTGCAACTCTTGTGAAGATGCCATGGATGGACTTCGAGAGTTTTTGAGTTTAAAATGACATTAGAAATGTCAAAAGTAACGGACAAACAAAAAATGAGCTTTTATAATTAATTATTTTATTTGACTTGGCATTTTTTATTTTAAAAACGAATCCAGATTTTTTATATTAAAACCGAGTCGCCTATCTCCTCCTCCTTGCTCGTCCTTCCATTGCTTTGAATTGCAGAATTGAGCTTCGGTCGCCGCATCCTACTGATGTGTTCCAATCAGCGTCACATCTGGCAATCTTGTCGTCTCTCCGTTGGGAGAATTACCAAATTACCAATCGACAGCCGCGGATACAGCATGAGTAAGGCGGCAAAGAAGTAGGGTTCTCGGGAGTGCCCTTGGGAGAATACGATTATTGCACAAGATACTCAGTATCGATCAGTTTTGTTCAAGAGAGTAGCGGTATGAAAGACGGCCTCCACGTGAAGTATGACTCGTTAGAACAGGGATAAGACATTAACATGTTTGGTGTGCTTTGATGAAGATCCAACATGTCAGACTAAAAGAGGGCTGTCGATGGTTTTTGCAGACCGACGTTTTCTCTCGACGAAAGATCGGGGTATCATTGGAGTGAACTATGATTAAACCGACTAAGGTAGCTTTTAATATCATGAATATATTCGTTGGGTAGTTTTATCTCTTTTGATCCCTCATGAGATGAAAGTACTTCTTTTAATAGAATTAGATTGGTATTCTTTGCCTAAAACCATTTTAATGTAATCAATGGAGGATGTTTTCCTTAAGGATTAGATTGAAAAGATTGAAGGAAGTTTAGGGGAAAATGATAATATAAGTGTCACAACTTTTTATGATGCTCACTTGAGGGTTATAATTTTTTTTCGATAATTTGAATGCCATAACTTATACATAACGTTTATTGAATGTGATAACTTTTTTTTTTCCAATCACTTGAATATGACATAACTTTTCAAGTGTCAACTATTTGAAAACACTCACTACAAGTGTTATGCCACGCGGATTTCCAACACCGAGGTGAATGCTTTTAAAAAGTTTTGGCACTCAATTGGTCAATTGAAAGTTATGACATTTGAGTAAATATTTACACTCAACTGAGTGTTGTACAAAAATTTACGATACTTATGTTATTATTATCCTGAATTTTGGGGCAATCGTAGTCATTTTTATTCTTGTAGAGAACTAGCTAATATGAAAGAACTCGAATGAAAAAATTGCAAATTTTGATGAAATATTCTAGAATTTAATAGCAGTAATTGTTTAGGATTTTTTTGGCTTAATACCTTAAAAACTTCAAATTTTAGTATTTGTCGCACTTTTATCTTTTGTCTAAGAAAAAAACCCCATATTTTTAAGTCTAGTCTTAATTCCACTACAAGCTCTTTTTTGTCTAATAAAAAACCTTTAACTTTAAATCTTGTCCTAATTCTACCGTGTATATATATATATATATTTGTTCTATGAAAAACCCTAACTTTAGGTCTTATCTCAAATTTTCCGTCCAGTCCCAATTTTACCGTAAAATTTTTTATACTCTTAAAAACCATAAACTCTTACTTGAGTAAAAAATCTACTTATATTAACCCTCTGTCTAAAATTTCTCGTTGACAATCGAGAGATGGAAAACTTTCAAATATGAGATGTTTGTGCATCCAAGTGCGAGCTCTATGATTGCGAGAGATGGAACATTCCAAAGAATAAGAGATCGATGAGTGCAAAATCTGATTTTGATGGAAAGTTAATGGGATTTAAATAAAATTTGATGATCTTTTAAAAGTAAATGAAATTACATTGAGATTGAAACTGGCCTTAAAGTTGTGATTTTTTATGAGACAAATGGTAAAATTGAAACTGAATCTAAAATTGATGATTTTTATGATACAAAAAAATTTAAAGGTAAAATTAGGACATAACCTAAAAAGTTGAGTATTTTTAATGAGACAAAAAAAGTTTACGGTAGAATTAGGACATAACCTAAAATTGAAGGTTTTTCACAAAACTAAAGTTAAAGGTTTTTCAGGATATGAGGTTGGATTTTTTTCTTTTTTGGTTGGACTGGCCCATTTAAACTTATTGAAAATTTCTTTTTCGCCCCCCCTCCCTTCCTCCCTCCGACCTACAGTCCCCCTTCTTTTCCACATCTTTTCAATCGAGTCCTCAGTCCCCTCTTCTTATACAGTCTCTCCATCACACTCGAATCAAAATCTCAAGAAGAGAGAAGCCATGGACGCCTTGGCTTCGCAAGCGGCCATAGCCCAGAAGACGTGGGAGCTCGAGAACAACATCCTCTCCACCACCGGCGCCGGCTCCGGCGCCGGCGACCCGTCGAAGTACGTCCAGTCGGACTCCATCTTCTTCTACGACGAGGCCGCCCAGGCCAAGTTCCAGCAGGACAAGCCCTGGTCCAACGACCCCCACTACTTCAAGCGCGTCAAGATCTCCGCCCTCGCCCTCCTGAAGATGGTCGTCCACGCCCGCTCCGGCGGGACCATCGAGGTCATGGGCCTGATGCAGGGGAAGACCGACGGCGACGCCATCATCGTCATGGACGCCTTCGCCCTGCCCGTCGAGGGCACCGAGACAAGGGTTAACGCCCAGGCTGATGCGTACGAGTACATGGTCGATTACTCGCAGACCAACAAGCAGGTTTGGCTGTTCGTCTTGCTCTCTCTCCCTCGAGCCCTAGTTTTCGGTATCAGATCGTCTAATCAGGAATCTTGTAGAGAAGGTTGTTTTCTGAAAATGGGGCTTGTTAGATTATTGTATTCATTAAAGGGTGTTAAGGAAAAAAGAGGGTTTTTGAGTATTGCATTAATTTTGTTATATGCTTTCTATTGTCTTTTGCTGGCGATGCTTTTGCTTTGAATTATGTGATAGCCTGAGATGGTAGCAGTACTCATTCTGATTTTTAAAGCAAAGTACTGAATTCTGTATGTAGGCTGGGAGATTGGAGAATGTTGTTGGATGGTACCATTCGCATCCTGGATATGGGTGCTGGCTCTCTGGCATCGACGTTTCGACACAAATGCTCAACCAGC
Organism: Corymbia calophylla; assembly: GCA_014182845.1. Taxonomy (NCBI): domain Eukaryota; kingdom Viridiplantae; phylum Streptophyta; class Magnoliopsida; order Myrtales; family Myrtaceae; genus Corymbia; species Corymbia calophylla. The sequence goes on along the minus strand of CM024695.1, from coordinate 16,877,611 downwards.
AGTTTCAAGAACCCTTTTTGGCTGTTGTCATTGATCCGACGAGGACTGTGTCTGCGGGCAAAGTGGAGATTGGGGCATTCAGGACATATCCAGAAGGATATAAGCCTCTGGATGACCCTGTTTCCGAATATCAAACAATTCCTCTAAATAAAATCGAGGACTTTGGCGTGCACTGTAAACAGGTTCCCAAGTTTTTCTTCAGTTTCAACTTTTGGAGCCTGTGTTGTGCTGCTGCTTTAACTCTTGCTGTATTTGCTTCTGCAGTATTATGCTCTTGATATCACTTATTTTAAGTCCTCTCTTGATTCCCACCTCCTGGATCTGTTGTGGAACAAGTACTGGGTGAACACTCTCTCATCTTCACCCTTATTAGGAAATGGAGACTACGTTGCTGGTCAGATTTCTGATCTAGGTATCTCTTCTTCTAGTTTCTCTCTGGCCGATTAATAACATAATTCGTTTGTTTCTAGATCTTTCATTAGTCAAGTAAACTGATTTTCGTCGGCTATGCAGCTGAAAAGCTGGAGCAAGCAGAAAATCAGTTGGCACATACTCGCTTTGGGCCATTGATAGCACCTCCTCAGAGAAAGAAAGAGGTGATTATCGCTTTCTCTTATCCTTTTCTTGCTGTCTTACTAAACATTGCTCTTGCTTTTGGGTTTTCTGTTGTCACTATGCTCTTATTATGTTCATGGATTACTAACTTCTACCAAGCTCCTGGATCAATTGTGGCCCTTCTATTTAAGCATTAGGGTGCTGTTGAAAGTTAATTAATTTACTGTTTTATGTTATGGTTGGGGCCTTCTAAGGAACTTGGGATGATATTTTTATGATTTTCTTTGTCAACAAGAGAAGATATAATGTTGAGATTCTGTCTACTACTGCACTGGCAACCCTAGAAAATGACATAAAGCAGGCCTTTTCTGCTGCTAGATGGGCATGGAAACCAGTTTTTGGTTGTGAATCAGCAGTTAAAAAGAGAATGGGACTTGAGAATTTGCTGTACGTAGGATGAAATTATGAGAACTTCAGTTTACACGAGGCATGTTATAGGGATTCATTGAATGGAAAGATCATCAAATTCGGACCTCTGATGATTTTATGTTTTAGCTTGTTCGACATAACCTGCATGATCAATATAAAAGGTGAAGGATTTCAGAGACATTTGAAGAGTGGCTTCTCGAAAAATTGTAAACTTCCAGTCTTTCTTTTGGGTTTCAGTTCTTAGCTTTTGGCTTTGTCTTCCCACGGTAGATGTGGAAATCCTTATGATTTCCCATGATCTTGTTGGTAAAGTTATTTGGAATGATTAATATACAATGTTTTCATGAATCATTCCCCTGGGGACTTAGGGTGTGCATGGTAACGCTTTTGTTCCCGAGAACAATTTCTGAGCATTTGAAGGCGTTTGGTAACTGTTCAAAATTTTTATTCCTGGTATAGAAATGCGTTTGGTAAAACCTTAGAATTTCTAGTCCAAAATATTTTCTTTTAATTTTTTAATGATTTAAATACATTTTTCTTTTATTTTTTGTCTTTTTTCTTTTTCTTTTTCTTTTTCTTTTATTTTTCCCTTCCCCATTGTGGCTGGTCGCCGCCGTCGGCGGTGGCCAATGACCGGCTGGGTGAGGTTCGGCGAGCTCAGCCTCGCAGATCTGGGCTTGGCAAACTCGCCGAACCTCGCCCAACCACTCGCCGGCCACTGTTTGCGTTGGCGACGGTGGCTGGTGGGTGGCGATGGGGCGGCAGTAGGCTGAGGGAGGAAGAAGAAAAGGAAAGAGAAAGAGAAGAGAAAAAAAAGAATGGGAAAAAAAACTGATTCTTAAAATTTTCCCGGGAACAACAAGCAACTTATTTTTTATTCTTGATTCCGTTCCAAATCTATTCCCCAGAACAAATTTGTTCTCGAAAACAAAAATTTTAACAAATAGATTTCTGTTTCAAATCTACTCCCGGGAACAAAAGAATAGAAATTTTCACTGTTTGGCCGGTTACCACACAAGCCCTTAGCTTTCCCATGATTGTGAAAACCCTTTTAGGGACTTAAGGCCTGTTTGGTAATAATCCTGGGAACAGCCGATTCTGTTCTTTTGTTTCCGGGAATAGATTTGGAATAGAAATTCTTTTGATAAATTTTTTGTTCCTGGGAACAATCCTGGGAATAGATTTGGAGTAGAATTGAGAATAAAAAAAAAGTTGCTTTTCGCTCCCGGGAACAATTTTGAAAATCAATTTTTTCCTCTCTTCTCTCTTTTTCTTTTTACCCTTCCCTTTCTTCTTCTTCTTCCTCTTCCTCCTCCCAACCCACTGCCACCCCATCACCGCCCCATTGCCGCCCTTGGGTTGCTGTTGGCGAGTGGCTGGGCGAGGTTTGGCGAGCTTCCGGAGCCTTGTTAGGCCAAGGCGAAGTTTGACAAGCTCGTCGGAGGCTTGCCTAGCCACTAGCGAGGCTCGCCCAGGCGGCGTGAGGCCCGGCCTCGCACCGGCTGGTGAGATCTGGGCGAGGCAAGGCTCACTGGCGAGGTTTGGCCTTGCGCCGCTTGGGCGAGGTCGAGGCTTGCTCGGCCACCAATGAGGCTCGGTCTCGTGCCGCCCGGGTGAGGTCGGCCACCAGCGAGGCCGGCCTCGCCCAGATCTGCAAGGCCGAGCCTTGCTGGTGGCCAGGCGAGCCTTTGGCGAGCTTGCCAGACCTCGCCCTAGCTTGGCGAGGCTCCGGCGAGCTCGCTGGACCTCGCTCGACTGTTTGCCGGCCACCAGCGGTGGCAGTGGCCAAGAGGGAGAAGGAGAGAAAAGAGAAAAAGAAAAAGAAAGAGAAAAAAGAAAATTATAACAAATGTATTAAAAATTAAAAGAATAAAAAAATCAAAAACTCTTACCAAACGCATTTCTATTCTCGGAATAAAAAATTTTAAATAGTTTATCAAACACCTTAAATACTCAAAAATTGTTCTTGGGAGCAGAATAAAAAGAAAGCATTTTTGATAAAAAATTGTTCTCAGGAATAGAATCGTTATCAAACAGGCCCTTAGCTTTCAACTCCTTGCAAGTCACATTTGCATATACAGTGCAATATCTGTGTTCGTGGCTCTCCTTGTTGCTTATCTGTAAAGGTTCTACAATTTTATGATGATGATGGATTTACTCTTATGAATATGAGATCCCGTGCAATTTCTGGTGGTTCTATTTCCCTTTAAAAAGCATACGGTTCAGTGGAATCCTGGTTTTGTCCATTGTAACAAAGCTGGCTGTCTGATATTACTTCTTGCTCTGGCCTTTTTCTTTTAGGTTTTACATAATGCTTGATTTTGGATATAATTTTTTTCCCAGTCTGGACGAGTTATTGCTTTATTGAGCAAAGTCACTCCCATCCATTTTTGGGTCGGTGCTCATATTATACGTCCTTAGCTTAGAGGGAAAATAATTGGTTTATCTAAATGTTCAAAAAATTTATGGCCAAATATACCATTTCTCACGAAGCACCCGGAAATTGACTTTCTAGTCCGTCTCTTTTACAATCTTGTTCACAACTTTTTGCTGAATTGCAGGAAGACTCTCAACTCACCAAGATTACTCGTGATAGTGCAAAAATAACTGTAGAGCAAGTGCATGGCCTAATGTCACAGGTGACCATTTATTCTGACTTTTGGATTGTGCTTAGTATCTGAGCAAAATAGGTGACTTCAATTTATGCTCTTTGTTATTTTGCAATGTACTGACAGTTTCCTTTCTGCTCGTCTAGGTTATTAAGGATATTCTTTTCAATTCTGTCCGCCAATCCCAAAATCCTGCTCAGAGCCATCTGGGCCTGAACCCATGGTTGAGACCTGATGCCGACATCCATGTGTTACTGCAGCCAATGCATGCATTTCCTCCAGCCTTCATTTGTGGTAGGCCATAATGAGGTTGAATCCAAGGGAATCAACTAGGATGCTCATTTTTCATGGTTGTTAATGATTTTGTAAATTATCTAGCATCAAGTGTCGAATTGGTTGGATTTTATGGTGGCTAATGAAAGGCGACTGGTGGATTGCGGCGGATTATAAGATACAAACATTTAAGTTGGGTTTAGTTGAAATGAGATGTCCTTGAAAGTCCTTGGCAATGCACGTGAAGTTTGGGTTTTCTTGGTTCTTATGGCCATTGCAACTTTGGGCTTGTTCTGGAAGAAGCGTACTTCAACTCTGATCTTCTTTCGAATTGGGGACGAGTATATGACATGACTGCCAACTCTGATATTCTCAAGTGTTTGACACTTTCGTCTGACTCGGGACCATCTCTGCTTCTGTGGTTTGGCAACTGCTATCATGCTATGTATCTGCCTGAATTTTTTTAGCTTAGTGTGACCTATTTCCTTTGATCTTTTAACTATGAGAAATGGTCTAATCTTCTGGGCAGACTATGGCCCTGTCTGTCTTGGAGTGTCCTGCTTATCTTTCCCCATCGGAGTCCCAAACCCACGAGATCTCCAAATCTAGTTTTGGGAAATCTGTAAGGTAGGCCCGGAAAACAAGTGGATAATTTGTGTCGACCATTTACAAAAACCGTCTTCCCCCAGCACTGCACTCCTTAACCTCCTTGAGTTTCAAGCTAACCTTCCAGCGACATGCTTTATCGATATCCTTGAGCTTTAAACTCTCGAAAAGCTCAAACATGGTAGGCAAAACCTACGTTTTCCAAAACTGTAAAGACGCATTGCGGATGTAGAAAGTTCATCAAGATCGAGATGGAGATGCTGCGAAACGAGCATGGAGCTAGAGAGGGACAAGCAAGAGCTATCGCTGCCTCCTAGCCCTAGCAAAGCTGCTATCGTTATCATAGGATCAAAGAGCCGATTAGTATGATTGGGGGAAATTACAAAAGTCGTCCCTATACTACCAGTCGAATTCATTTTTGGTCTATGTATCGTTATGATTTAGTGCCCGAATTTATCTTTGACGACTATTTAAGTATATAATTCAATTTTTCCGTCATGTGGACGGATGCTTAGTTAGTACCAATAAATTGACATTTGACATCTATCTGTATGAGTTTTTAAAAAGGAATCACCCTTTTGATCCATGTGCTTTTAAAAATGTTTGGTTTTAGTCCTTGTAATTTATTTTAGTTACAATAATAGTCTTCATATTATTTTCAACAAAAACTTAGTTTCTCGCGTCACATCTTAATCCAAAATGTTATGAAAATGTCATATAAAGAGATGTATTAATTCTTAATTCCTACATTTACAAGTTTGCCCAATCTGACTGAAAGTCTTATTAAGATGGATGCTATCGTATGTGAATCATTACAATTAATATGATGTAGAGTTGTTGATGATATAATTTAAAGGTTTTTTTATAGACTTTCTAAAATATTTTAACTATAAAATAAAGAGTTAAAGCTGTGGTTAAATTATCTAAAAAAAAGGGAGTCCTAGATACTATTATATGGATATATAGTGAAAATGAGGATGTTAAGTTATTCATATGATGAATTAATCTTGCTTGGATAATCTATCCGATTGGGCTTACCTGTGAATGCAAAAATCACCGACGCATAATTCGCTTCAAATCGACATTTTCTTAAGATCTCTAATAAAGATGTGAAGATGGAAATTAAATTTTGATCAAAAAATAATTTAAGGACTAGTTTTATAACTAAACAAAGTGTAAGGACTAAAATAACATATTCTTAAATGTTAGAGGACCAAAAGTGTTAATTTCTTAGAAACTTATACATGTTGGCCCTGCGTTTAGATTTGGCGATGCTGACTCAGTATGTGCCGTCGACATTTAGGGGGAAAGTTGAATTTTGTCCTTGAATTGTCGCTGGATATTAGTTGGTGGGACTAAATGTATTAGGAATATAGTTCAAGGACCAAAACAGAACTTGTAGTACAAGGACCAAAACATATAACTCAGCTCGCCAAAATTGAAGGGATAGCTCAGCTAAATTAATTTTCTTTACTTCTTTCAACTAGTTTTACTATTTGTTATTTTCTTTTACTTACAAGTTAATCATGAAAAATCAGTTACTTTTCACCTAGAAAATTTGACACGCTCCTTGTCGTTTTAGCTCTGTCGCTGCCGAGAAGGAAATTTATTCTTGGGGAAGTTACACAAAACTCCCTTTGAACTTTGGGGTAGTATACATTTGCTCATAAACTTTCAAGTGTTACCAGTTACCCCACGTATTTCCATTTTATTACGATTGTTAATCCTCCATTATATATTCTGTAAGCTTTTGCAATGACATGACTTTTTTAAGCGGTATATATGTATTTTTATCTCATATTTTTTTTTATAAAAATTTCTTTTTTACCTTGACTTCCGTAAGAATAAAAACATAGAGAAAATTGAAAAAAATGAATTAAATAATACATTAATTGCATAAAAACATCAATTGATGAGTCAATCAACACAATCATTAAGATCTGCCCAAAAAAAAAACACAATCATTAAGATATCTTAAGAAAAAGCAACGCAATTAAGCAGAAAGGAAAAAATGGCTCAATAACGAAAATTTTGGATACTCATTATGTATTTTTTAATAGTTAATTAATGCAAAGTAAAGATGGATCATTAAAAATATTTTATGAGTTTAGGAAAACGTTTCGGTCAGCTTGTGTGATAGAAAACCATTTTCAAGAAATTGCTTTTGGACATTAAAGTATTTTGATGGTGGAAAACTAATTTAATTGATGAAAAACTACTTAATCAAAGGAAAAACATTTTTCACAGAACACATTTCGTTTATCATATAATTTTCCACGATATGATAATGCAAAAAGACTTGTTCATGGAATTGAGAAATTGAATTTTCAACTACTATGAACACAAGACAAATGATAATGCAAAAAGACTTGTTCAAAGCCATCTGATTTTATATTAAAACAAAATTGCATATGATCTTAAAGATGTCTCCAATAGAGTCTTAAGAGAAGAAGATGCCAAGCTTTCACGACCTAGCAATGTCTCTAAAAGAAAACGACATTCAAAAATCCATATAGTAAAGCCCTAAAAGCTTATTCAATTTTGAATCCAATTTTCGTCAAAATATTTTCACATTTTTTATGCTAAACTAATTCTAGACTAGAATTAACCCTAAAATCTAGTAAAACTACTAAAAATCTAATATCTAAATTTCTGAATTTACTATTTTTTTTTGGAAAAATGGGGACTTAGACGATTGGATTGGGTTAGAGATCGGATCTTCTGGGGAGAATTGAAAAAAAAGTCCTAAACCTATTGGGGTTGTCAGGCCAATTCGATCCTAAACTTTTTTTTACCGATTCAGTCCTAAACCTTTTGCGATTGTGCCAATTGAGTCCATCCGGCCAAATTTGGCCGGCTGGAGCTGACGTGGACGCCGGCAACAATATTTTAATATTTTTTGATTTTTTAATTATTTTTTTGATTTTTTAATTATTTTTCGAATTTTTTTATTGTTTTTTTAATTTTTCTGTTTCTTTTCTTTTTTTCTTTTTTTTTCCCCCCCCTCCCTTCCCCCGGCCGGGCGGGCAGTGGCCGGCCAGCGCCGACGAGGCTGCCGGCCATTGCGCGAGGGCCGCGAAGCCCTCGCCGCGACCTCGCCTGCACTGGGGCCGCCGGCGAGGGTCGCGGCCCGGCTCGCCGGATCCGGGCGAGGCCGGCCAAGGTGAGGCGGCTTCGCCCAGATCCGGGCGGCGCCGGCCGTGCCATGGCGGGGCGACGGGCGCGGCGGCCTCGCCTACGGCGGCCGGCGAGGCCATGGCGGGCTCGGGCGAAGGTCGCCATGGCCTCGCCGCCGCGGCGAGGCCGCTCGCCCACGGCCAGGACATGGTGAGGCCGCCGCCCGCGGCCAGGCCATGGCGAGGCCGCCGCCGCGGCCCCTGTGCCTCGCCCGGCGGGCGAGGCCGCCGGCGAGGGTGGCTGGCCCGACGGGGCCGCGACCCTCGCCGGGCCGCCGGGTGAGGGCTTCGCGGCCACGCCACCGGTGGGGGGAGGGGAGGGGGAGAAAAAAAAAGAAAAGAAAAGAACATAAAAATTAAAAAAAAACAATAAAAAATTTAGAAAAAAATAAAAAAATTCGGAAAATAATAAAAATTATTAAAATATTGTCGCCGGCGCCGCCAGCGTCCACGTCAGCTCCGGCCAGCCAAATTTGGCCGGATGGACTCAATTGGCACAATCACAAAAGGTTTAGGACTGAATCGGTAAAAAAAAAAGGTTTAGGACTGAATTGGCACAACCTCAATAGGTTTAGGACTTTTTTGGCAATTCTCCCGATCTTCTGTCAATTGTGTAAAGATGAGCATTAGTTTACGTCAAACTTGTTTTTCTAAAATAACCTTATCTTTCTTTCTATTTTCGGAACAAAGAAATATGTGTTTCTATCTTTTGTTTCTATTCTAAATTTATTTCCTAACCACTAACCTATTTGGGGAATAGAAAAATTAGCTAACATTGCTAAATAGATTTCTATTCTTTTTCTATTTCAGAGAACAAAAGAACAGAAAAATAAATGAATATAATGATTATCAAACATAGCCTTACTGACTCCTAGCACAAGCGCAAGTACAGAATGGCAATGACATAACTAATTCCCAATCACAGCAATATTAAGAGATAGAAACTACTTTACCTTTGTGATAGAACATAAGGAAAAAATGGAACACAACTGGCAGTGTGCATTGAGTCTTCTCTTCTTTTTTATAGACAAAAATCAAGAATATTAGATAACCTCTAGGTTTGTTTCGTGAAAAATTTAACATTTGTGAACATTATTTTTAAAGAAGTCATTTGTTAGGAAAATGATAATATTTTCCGATCTTTGGCTGAAATTTGAAAGTGAACTATAAATTATTTTCCATCATTTGAAAAGAAAAACTCACTTTTATTTTCCAAAAGAGATGTTCACTATAAGGGTTATAGATATGCTATATTATCAAATTAAAAAAAAAATTATCGAATTATATTTTCATAACATAAGTATTTTCTTAGATTGTAAACTATTAATTTTCTCTTATGGAATTAGGCCTCCAAAGCTTAGGTCCCAAACCCAGCCTTGGCGAATTAAGTTCATTTAGAATAGCGGTATTTGATTTTGACTCATAGCTCATGAGGGGTGTTCCGACGCTTAATAACAAGACTGTTGATTTTTACCCAAAACGGCTAGGGTGTTTATTTTCCCATAATTCATTTAATTTATTTTGTTTTGCTTTGGATCCCAAATAACCCAAGGCTGGGCCTACGACCTAAGCACCGGAGGCTAGGGGTGAGCATATTAGACCACCAAACTGAGACAAGATCGGCCGGTATGATCCAATTCCCGAAGGCATCGGTTTGGTTCTTGGTTCCATAAAAATGGAACTGTGGTTTTTGATCCAGTTCCCAATTCCGAGTGGGAATCGACCGGACTAGACCAACTCTTTTTTTTTTTTTTTTTTTTTTTTTAAATATATTTTTTTCAATTTCTTAAAAATAGCAATAAATCCTCCAATAGACTATTTTATTTTTTAAATATATATATACATATATATAAACTTAAATACAAGTAGAGTTTAATTTTTTAGTATGTGGGAACATGTGTGATCAGTTTTATTAGGACTGCTCGAGAACCAAACTGGATCGATTGGTCCAGAGCACGATCATCTTTTGTTGGAAAATAAAAAGTGGCTGGTTTGGTCCGGTCCCTAGTTCCCAAAATTGGGAACTCTTCCTCCTGTTTGGTTCCTGGTTTCACTTTGAAACGAGACCAGATCAGAAACCAATCATCCCTACCGAAGACTAGGCTCCAAAAGTGAAAAAGTAATTGTTTACGATCATAATAAACCTTATTGAAAATTTAATGAGATATGAAATATAGTCGTTATATTGCATGGATAGTGCACATCTCTTTATGAAGATAAAAGTAAGTTTTTATTTTCAAGCGATGGAAAATAATTTCCAGTTCATTTTCTAGATTTCAACAAAATATTGAAAAGTATTGTCATTTTCCTGAAAATTGATTGTTTGAAAAATATTTTCTCGAAGTGGCAAATTTTCGATGAAACAACTAAAGTCATAACTTTTTAAGTACTTTGTTAATCTAAATTAATTAACCCTTTAAAAGTGCATAACAAGTTATAGATTTTTCATGACCATTTTGTTATTGCCGCCTTTTCCTTTTCCATCTAATTTTTTTTTTTTGGAGTTATTTTATTTAGGTTGCATTTGTCTAATGTTAACAAATTTTTATTGTCATATATTATACGAATATTATCTTTTCCATTATTTGTACTTTGGTTTATTTATTTTTCTTTAATTTTCCAATTGAGTGTAAAGAAGAGATTCCTCTCAGAAAAACAAATGGGAAACATACTTTTATCCCTTAAAAGTCATGTGCGTTGCAATTATGCTAACAGAAAAAGAAAAAAAGGAACGGAAAGTTAACGATGGAAACAAAATAAGAGTTTACCGAATATTGTTCAGCAGGAGAATAAGAATTCAAGAAATATTGTGTAGAAGTTGAAAATTCGGGGGCAAACGTGCCAAAGTTGAGGGAATATTATGTTTAAGTTGAAAATTCCTTTTATCTTCTCATGAGGCCTTGGAACAATTGCTGTACTGTAATATCCCATTTACATGAAATTAGTAGAGAAGTAGTTACGGCAATAGAATTTCGAACATGCTCCATCTGTCAATGTTAATTAGGTCGAAAGTATTCGCACGCAAACTCCTCAAGACCCGTTCATTCCTGGTTTATGGATTTTGATGAATCAGTCTGATGGTGGACTCTTATGTCTCCTCATTCCACCATAAGGCAAAAGGCCAGCACCAAAAGCTGTACCAAATCATGCTTTTCGTAACCAAATCTCTCTCTCTCTCTCTCTCTCTCTATATGTATATATATTAGAAGATTACAATTAGGATTCCTATAAGATAACATAAATGGGTGTTCTCGCTGAGCACTATTTCCCCAAGATTTTGGTTTGATGGAGATGGCTTACCCACCATGAAATCGAAAGATCCAAGTGATAGAAAGGATGAAAAGCAATAAAAAGCGCACACGTATCATTGGCGGTATACTTTTAGTGAGCATATTTGTGAGTCTAATAATAAAAGTTATCGACTCTTTATCTGGTAAGATCATGCCATAGAAAACGTTAAAAAAAAAATTGCGGATATGAAATAAAAGAGAAGGATAATTGTCCAAAAAGTCTTAATTCTATTGTACTTTTATCAATTCAATCCTAAACCTTTTAATTGTGCTAATGAATTATAATCTTTTTATATTTTACCAATTCACCCATTTGACTAATTTTGGCCGAAAATTATGAACATGGATAATGGCCGTCCTACCTGGCATGGTCGAGCGAATGTGGACAACTTTAATAATTTTTTCTTTTCTTTTTTTTTTTTTTACAATTTTGGCTGCCGACTAGCAAGGGCACTGGGCCCTTGCCTAAATCCAGGTGAGGGCCGACACCCTTGTCTATTGGCCAGCAATGGTCTGGCCGGTGACCTAGAGTTGTAAAATAAATAAATAAAATAAAGAAAATAAAAAATTTTAATAATTTTTTTTGAAGAATTATTAAAAATTATTCTACGTTAGCATCGACTATGCCATGTAGGACAGCCGACATTTACGTCAACGATTTTCGGTCAAAATTGACAAGATGAACTCAAGTGACAAAAATGTGAAAAGGTTTAAGACTCCATTGTCACAATTAAAATGTTTATAATTAAATTAGTGAAGTGCAATAGGTTTATGATATTTTGGACAATTTTTCCAAAAAAAAAGATATCCATTAAAGCATCATACGTTGCTTATCAATGGGGCCACTATACTATTTATATTAGTTTAAGCGTTTTGGATGGACTTTCTAACATAATGTCAGAGTAGGGTTTTGTTCAATTTTTCTTGTGTGTGGCTCCCTGTTCATTGATCCATCGTTCCTAACGTGGCAGTGGTCTTTGGGTCGTACTTCCTTATGGATACACATTGCTTAGTCGATTGTCTCATTGTGATATCTTTGGGACATTATGTAACTACATCGAAATAATCTCATAATGGTTGGTGAGTTCTTTATGTCTCCAGATATAGATGGGTCAAAGACCAACTAATTCTTGGCCTTTGGATCATTAGGCACTTCTTAGACAGATCACACGTTCATCAGCCATCCAAAGGTTCATTTCTCCTCGTCTCGAATTTCCTAGTTTGTGTTGAAATGCACGTTCCTGAAGCATAAAGCTTTCCAAATTCCACATATATATTCTCTTTCATCTGACTTATCTTAAGAGTAGGCAAGATAAAGACGTCTTCTCCAAGCTCATGGACTTTTATAGCTTTTATTCGCATTCCATGTCAATTCATGCATGTGACCACATGAAGGAAAAGATATCTTCTCTCCTCACCAGAAGATAATATCAAGGAAAATTACAAATAACAAAAATTCTTCCGTAAGTTGCAATTTTCTGGTGACTGCTGAACTTAACTCGAAACTTCTTTTCATATAAATTTTCTAGTTTTTAACGAAAGATATGCCGAAAATGAGTAAAAAGTCACTCGTTATTTTTCTATGTATGACACTTTCGGAAAAAAATGCTAATATGAAAATAATTTAAGCCTTGAAAAGTTATGGTGGGAAAGCTTTGGACGGTCATCTTCTTCCTTGGGTCCCCTCAATTTTAATTTTTTGTTAGGGTCCTGTTTGAAAGTCAAACGTCCTGTACCTCTTCATAGGCCATCTTCAAGCTTATTATGAGTGGTTCGGGGCAGCGAAGATGAAGTAAGATAAATAAAAAGTGTGGCTGTTTTTTTTTGGTCGAGAAAAAAATATGTGGCTTTGATTAACTAGTTCTGAGATATCTAAGCTACCTTCCATTACTAACTAAGCTCCATAATTAAGGACAGAGCTCATGGAGAGAAATAACTAAGAGATGGTAAGACTCACGTAATTGATTCTCCTTTGATTGAAAATACTTGATGGAAAACTTCTCTAATTACTTTGGTGTTATTTGGAAATATTACGTAATTAATCCCAGACTTATTGTACTATACTTATTCAGTCTTGAACTTTCCAATTTGACCAATTAATTATGAATTTTATGCAAAATTCTAATATAATCATTTTGGTCAATTTTCATTGAAAATTGCTAATGTGATAGTCTAGTTATTGTTGGTCAACACGGTGCACCACCATGTCAGCTATTTTGATAAAAGTTGGTTGGAAAGACTACATTGAAATTTTATACAAATATTTAGAATTCGATTGGCAAAAATGAAAAGTTCAAAATTAAATTGATATCTATATAATAGTTTTACGATCAATTGGACAATTTCCCGATTTTGTTAAGGTGGTGGCCGACTTTATGAAAGATAAGCAAAAACAATTCATAGGTGTAAAGTTTCTAGACAATCCTTGAAATGGATTAGTTATTTATACATTGGAAAGGGAACTAGGCCAACTCTCATGGCCAGTGGGATTTCGCATTAACTATTAATCGATCGACTCGTCGAGCCTTCTGGTGGAAGTTGCTTACGCCACAAATAGGTAAAAAGGGCTTTTCCAATAAGAGATGCTTTAGGGAAAAGCGACAGAATAATCTGTTTTCTACTCACCCCACAGCCATTCTTTTTTTAATTGAGTACTCGTAACCCTAACTGAAGTGACGACGAAGTGATCCACCGCCTCTTATAAATTAAAATATGCACACCCATATAGCTCATTAGACATGGCTCGTCAGACCGTTCACAGTACCCATAATCATTGATTTTGCCCGCAACAACCACGATTAATATGGCACTTGTGCGTCTATGTTTGTATAGTTACCTTAAAACATGCACGTCCAAAAAGATAGACCCGATCATGGAGCGACCTAGAGATCCGCTTAGGCTAGCTGATGCTAGAAAAGTCGAAGGTAAATTTGGGCAGGTCTGGTGTTTAGCTCCCACGTTTGGCTTGCCCCGGTTGTGATTGTGCTAGACCCACTTTTTCGGATGAATGACAAGCCAGACCCAACTAATGCCTTGTCCTAGTCAAAGCATATATCCAATGCTTGGACATAGGAGATTGCCTTTGGCACCTTTGCACTATGTAGGATCACTCTTTATGGACGGACCGATTTGGACGAATCTCTGCCTCTATTCTCTTCCCATAGTACTCAACCAAATAGTAGTCCACGCGAGCCCAACACCTCATGTTCCTATAAAAAGAATCTTGAAAATTAAAAATATGGTACAATGACCATCGTCATCATCAATCTTTATCACCCAAAAGCAATGGAGGCCAACATAGAATTCCTCAAGCATCTTTTATGCCTACCTTCCATTTTTGCTTTTATTTATAATTTCTTTTCCTTTTTCTCTGCCTTCCAAAATGCCCAGTCTCCAAGATCGAATGAAGTGAAGGCACGTGGGTCCGATTTGAATTTTAGGCCTTAGGGAATTTTTACTTTTGTACTAACAATGCATGTTGGGTGATGGAGGATGCGTCTTTTGGGAGAGGTAGACCCATGACCACACCTCTTTCTTCCCCAACTTGAAGGGCACAACACGTTTGTTTGAACGGTTGACTTTTGTGGTCCCTGTTCATTGTTGCCAAAAGTAGGTCTACAAAATTGTGATTTCAAGAGTTAAAAGTCATAGAGCAGTTTAATCCATGCTGTGACTAAACCTTCATGAGAAATTCCAATATAATTCTCTCGAACAATTTTTAGTAAGAATTACTTGATGTTGCAATTCAATCATCATTGACCATCCTAGGTGACATATAGTTATATTAGCGATTTTCGGTGAAAATTGACAAGAATGACTACATTAGAATTTTGCGTAAAGATTTAGGACTAAATTAATTAAATTGAAAAGTTTATGACTCAATTGACATCCATATAATAAGATATAATAAGTTTAAGACTGGTTGGATGATTTCTCTTTTGTGGTGGATGCAATTCGTAAGCTATGTCTATGTTCTTTTGTACCACTTCTACTTCTTTTCCTTAATTATAGTTTTTTTTTTCTTCCTTTTCATTATTAACGTAATTATCTAAAAAAGACACATATATTATTTATATTCTAAATTACCATTTAATGCATAAAGATACGTCTGTTTAAATTTTCAACGCATAATTTTACATAGAGGTGGTTTAATTCATGCAATGTGAAAAATGCACTATTTATTCGTCGTGTAAAATGCATGTACTATTTCAATGAAATAATATGATATCTGGCTATTGTATTAGCTTTCAACTTGACATTACCTTGTAGATTTTTCTTGTCCGTGAAAGGAGAAATTATGGGAAAAGTATAAGAAAAGTCCAAAAACTTCGCATTTACGCTAATTTAGTCATAAACTTTTTGATTTAGTATCAATTCAGTTTTTCAGCTAACTTTGGCAAGATATTATTGATGTAGACATTGGCTAGCTATGTGGCAAGACCGCTTGTCTTAATGTAAATAATTTTCAATAATATTTAAATATTTAGATATTTTTGATTTTTTCTTTATGTTCTTTTTTTTTTCCTTTCTTCTTCCTTTTGTTGGTGACTGGCCACCAGCCATGGTCTGGTGGGTTGGACTCGCCTAGGCAAGGTCGCCATCATTGGCCACTAGTGAGGCCTAGCTGGGCAAGGGCGACCCTCAGTAATTGGCCTCTCGATGGTGGGGGATGGTGACCTCGCCTTGGCAAGTCCAACCCGCGGGCCATGCTGGCCGTCATTGGCAAAAGGAAGAAGAAAGGAAAAGAAATAAGAAAAAATTAAAAAATTATTAAAAATTAGTAATATCAGCACTAGGGGTATCAAATGGTTGGGTCGGATCGGGTTTGGGTCGAGTCGAAAATGGTCCGACTCACATCGACCCATTTAACCCGTTTTGACCTATTTTCATGTAATGTAAATTTGATGACCCATACCCGACCTGACCTATATTATCAACACATATTATTATTTAACTTAATTTAAGAAAATCTACTCCCACTTATTTAGTCCACTTTAAACTTTTCACATATAAATTATTTGAATAAAAATTTCACATCAAATTTATAAAGTAAATTAAATAATAAAAAATTAGTAAAATAAAAAAAATGTGGATACCTCTAAATTGAAATAGTTTTTGAAAATTTTTTTAAAATTTTTTTTAAATTATTTTAAAAAAAATTGAATTTATTATTATTATTATTATTATTTCTTTCTTTTTCTTTTTATTTTCCCTTTCTTTTCTCTTTTCTTTCCTCTTCCTTCTTTTGCCCCTTTTTCCTCTGCTGGTGTCGCTTGACGACAACTGGCCAAAACGCAGGCCAACGAGCCCGAACTCGACCAAGGCCGACGAACTTGAGGCTCGGCCGATCTAGGCTCTGCCAAGGTCTCTGGCAGTGGTTAAGCTTGGGCTCGCTCAGATTTGGCGAACCGCGAGCTCTGTTGCGGCCAGCGAGTTCAAGGCTCGCCTACCCAGATTCGGGCGAGTCGCAGCTCGGCCAAGGTTGGCGACCTCGCGACTTGCATGTCCAGATCTAGGCCAAGCTCCATCCAATAAGCTTAGGGCTCACCAGCCCAAGCTCTGTCGTGGCTTGTCTGTCCAGATCCAAGCTGAGCTCCAACTAACGACAACAAGCTGAGGATCGGTGATGGTGACGACGACGTGATGGCGGGATTGGTAACGGAGGTCGAGAACGCATAGAGGAGGGGGATGAAAGGATAGAAATGATGGGTCTACCTAATAACTCACTCAACTCATATTTGATCAATATTTAACTTTCACTTGACTCATTTAACTAAAAGTGAGTCATAATATGAGTTTATGACTCATTTTTGACACCTCTAATAAGCATTGACGGTACTATGTAGCCTAGTCAGCATTCACGTTAATAATATTCGGCCAAAATTAGCTAGAAGGATTGAATTGATACTAAGTCAACATGTTTAGGACTAAATTGGCATATATATACAATAGGTTTAAGACTTTTCTTATACTTTTCTTGAGAATTTATAGAATCATGAGTAGTATAACGAAGATGTTAAGTAGACTGCGAGAAGCTAAATATTCTACTTTGAGAAACGACCTAAAATGCTCTACATATGGGCATTATATATGTCGACCAACGGCTACTTAATTGGACAAAGCTTTCAATTATTTGGTAAGATTTTTAGTTGACCTCAATTATTTTAAGCAACCCAATACTTACCACATCAAGTGATTCTTGGCTTAGTTGTGTCTGATAAGTTAAGGTTGATGAAGGTTATTAAAATATTTAATCTCATCATGTTCTGAATTTTCAATTTTTAACGCTTAATTGGGTTATCAAAGAAGCACTAACTCTTATATCACACAAACCTCATCACCATGAGGTAAGACTGGGTACCAATGTTGGTAAAATTTTGATTATTTATGAAGATACGAGCATTGGTTTATAGTTCTTTAAGACTTTGATATGCTATGACCATTATTGTCATTAATGTATTATATAGCTCCATTATTATTGTTGCTAGGTTTGAACAATTATATCTCCAGGATATGTACCAATGTCATAGAGAAATGAATTCAACAATTACTCTATTTTTCTCTTGAAATTTCACCTCGAATGTGTTGTCAAGTTTGTGTGAGAAGAGAGAATGTTGAGAAGAAAAGAAAGTTGTTCATGTTATTGTTGTTATTTTGAACAGGTTGTGGTTAATAATGTATGATTTGATCATATTTAGTGATAATCAATGAACATATCTCTTGGAAGTAGGTATTTTATCCCCATCATCACCACTTTTCATGATCAACCACAACTTCTCTTCATGTCAACAATCACTTCTTTTTATATCTTACAATTACCTTCTTTTCATGTCCAACAACTGCTTCATTTCATGATAGCAAACTTTTTCAACAATTCTTCACTTCATTTGTTATCAATACTAATTTACATAAATACATACACACAGAAGGTATCTGTTAATATTTGAACCATTAATGAAATAAGTCGTAGATAAAATTTTGAACCGTAATTCCATTTGTTAATCGAATTATCACATATATGAATTGTCATGCGTTGTTTAGAAATTTCCTATGCCTTAGCATTGTTATGGCCTTGTGCTTCTTCCTACATTCATAAACATTTATAAGTTCTTTCAACTTTTGTTAGAAGTAGTGCCACTTCTTATATCCAGGTAGCTGAAATTCTAGACTTAATATCTTAGCCTTGCCCAAGTAAAAACCTCAAACTTCATTAAGAGTGCTTTCTTATACTCATTCTTTTAAGTTTCCATGAATATCATGTTAACATGAGTTGTCAATTAGGGCCTCAATATGAGAGTTTTTCTAGTTAAGGTCTCTATACATATATGTGTCTCTTGATTTTTAGGAGATTCTATGGTGGCTCGTGTCGGTGTATATATGTGTGTTTATAATCTTGTAAAAAGACAGGAATACAGAAGGAAAAAAATTTGTATTGGTTAACATAATATCAGAGCCCATGATCTAGGGACTCTCTATTCATTCTGATCAAGATCCGAATTCCTTGTCGTGGCATAATCGCATGGTGTTTTTGTGAGGTTGCTGTGCCAATTGCACTTGCTATCAGGACTCATGGCGGATGACAATCCACCCACCGAGATAGTTCCTCTAACTCCAGCAGAGGGCGCTACGAATTCTCTAGGCGTTGTAGTCCTGCACTAGGCTCCGGGAGGGACTTTCACTACTGATGCACTCCTTGAAACCTTGATTTCCAAGTCGACACAAATCTTGACTCACCATCAAGCTTCACCTTCTCATGCTAAAAACTCTGCCTCACCAATTGCAGTCAAGTTGGATGGCCGTAATTATGGCATATGATCCTAAGTTGTCGAGATGTATATCTCTAAGAAGGACAAATTGGGATATATAAATGGGGATCTTCCCCCACCACTTCTGATTGACCCTAGTTTTCGGAAGTGCAAGGCGACGATAATACGGTTAAAGGATGGCTCATCAATTCCATGGACCCATCATTGATTGTAAATTTTATCTGTTTCCCAACGGTAAAGGCAGTATGGGATTTGGTGGCTACTACATTCTTTGATGGCACCGATGTCTCCCATTTGTATGATATGAAGTGACGTTTGTCTTGATTGAAACACGTAGGCAGCTCGATTGAAAAGTATTATAATGATCTCCAGGGTTTATGGCGGGAGGTTGATTTTTGATGGCCTAATCGAAAACGAGGGTTTGCTAAAACTTGGGTGGACCAAAAAAAGGCGAATAGTCTATTAGAACATGAGGATGTCAATTTGTTTAGAAGAATCTATTTGCATAACGTGAATATACCATATAATGAAAATTCGTGAATAGTCTGGAAGGACTGCCTTACAAAAGCAGTACATGCTACAAACAAAGTTGGTGGTTTTACATATGATCCTATACAATCCTAATGGGAAGACTGGCTCTTTATCAATTTGAATTAGACTCAAGCTGTTGTTTTGTAGTTATCTTAAAGTGTTGGAATTCGTTAAAAGTAGCGTGGAGTAAAAATGGATCTATTTTACCTAAAAAGATGTCAAAGATTGCGAAGCGAGTTTTCTACTTCATGAAATGACCTGAAATGCTCTACAAACGGGCGTTGGGTGCGTTTGGTTCGGCTTTGGGGAAATGCATTTGGGAAAATGCAAGTACCTTTGGGCTAAAGGGGTTTTCCGAAATGCAAATACCGTTTGGTAAATTTTGCATTGTAAAATAATTTTGGCCTAAATGCCGTTTGGTGAATATTACATTTTGCTAAGGGATTTTTATGAAATTTTTTATTAAAATTTTTTTTTAATATATTTTTTTTAAAAGTCATTTTCCGGTGGCCAATGTGGCCGCCGGCCACCCTCCGACGGCCAGATTTGGGCGCCGAGCCGACCGGCGGCCGATTTGACCGCCGAAAGGCCCGACCGAGGTTGGGCGACCTCGGGCGGCGGTCGCCCGGGTCCAGCGACCGGGCGGACGGCTCGACCTCAAGCCGCCCGCCCGAGGCCGTGCGACCGGGCGACCGCCGAGGCGGCGACCTCGGCGACGGTGACGCCCGGGTCGCGCGACCGCCCGGGTCGCCGGACCCAGCGACCGCCGCCCGAGGTCGCACGACCTCGGGCCGGCCTCCGGCGGCCGATCCGGTCGCCGGAGCTTGACCCGGCGCCGCGGATCGCGCGTCGGAGGTGGGCCTGAGTCGTCGCCCGGTGGTCGGAGGGTGGGCCGGCGGTGGCCGGAGGGTGGCCGGAGGGTGGCCGGTGGTCGCTGGTGGGCGGTTGCCGGTAGATGAATAGTAGTGCAAGTTGCATTCTGAAAATGCAACTTGCAAATGCACCTTTGGACCTGCATTGGGCTAAGGGACTTTGAGGACACTTGGAGATGCAATTGCATCTCCCCAAAGTCCTCCCCAAAGTCCTCCCCAAAGCTTACCCAAACAGGTTTGCATTTTCCCAAGGGGCTTTCGGGGCTGAAAGCCCCTTGGGAATGCTGAACCAAACGGGCCCGTTCTAATGGTCAAAGAAGTTCAGACCAGGCTACTCAACCGAATAAAGCTTTCAATTATATCTGGTGAGACTTTACTTGCCATCAGTTATTTTTGCTGTTGATTGAGTTAAGCAACCCATTATTTACCATATCAAGTGATTCTTGACGTAATTCATTCTATTAAGTTAATGCTAATAAATGTTATCAAAATATTTAATCTCATTACATGCTGAATTTTCAATATTTAACGGTTAACCGAGTTATCAAATAGGCATTGACTCTTATATCGAACAAACTACACCATTAGGAAAAATTGGGTGCCAACATAAACATGAAAACATGAGAGTTAACTCAATTTAACAAGAAAAACTGATGACTACAGGCGAAATATCGAGAGAGGGTAGAACTAGGGAATGCGCATTTACTTGTAATCTCTAAATTCAAATGATTTTTCATATATTTTACTGTCTAGTCTGTACACTTTATACAATAAATCAGCTGATATATACTTTCCTTGACTCAGGGTGTCTAGAAGAATAATTCCATGTTATCGAACGAATATCCAATATTCTTAATAATATAGAACTAGATAAAATATGTAGTTCATAAACGTATCTTTAGGGACAAGGCACCATCCATATGATAGAAAGTGCTGTGACAAAGCAAAGGATAAGACAATAGCTTTCTCTAAGTTTTAGCCTGTACTTCATAATTTTTAAGCTTGGAACACGCCGTAAATGTGTATAGTCTTGAGGTGATGAGTAAGCGAGGTCAAGTCCGAATTTATGGAGGGAGCGTGGCACGGTTAGTCATGATGGTGTACTCT